>LR537709.1:250071-264536 GCA_900883565.2 Caenorhabditis panamensis | reverse complement strand
TCTAAATTGTGTTTTTCATATGTAATTTTGCACGAGGAGTCTGAATTTCAACTTATCTCGGTTGCTTCGAACGTTAAATTTTTTTTTATTTGCAAAAAAGTGAAAATTTTGTACTGTAGCCCCATCAATAAAGCGATTACAAGACAAATCATTATGAAATTCGTAATCAGGATGTTGAAAAACCCCACTGAGCAAAGTTTCAGACTCCAACTCCGACTTCGAAAAAATCCGATTTTGCTCCAGGGCTCCGCGAGCCCGTGAGCAAAAATTCCAAAAACACTGTTTTTGAACTTAGAGACCCATGTACTACTCCTACGCAAAAAATCAGCTCAAACAAAAAATAAATGGGGGATTGTGAATTAGCCTAGTGGGCATTATTGAGTAATTACAAATAGTCTGTCTTAAAGATACCATAGAACAACACGGTTTTGAGGGATTCGGTCAGAGTATTAGAAGAGGAAGGATAAAAAGGAGAAAAGAGAAAAGAAAAAACGACAAATGAAAGGTAAATGAGAAAAGAATGACGTGCGGACCATCTCGAAACGTTCCAGAAGAATACGCGTTTAGATGAGCGCCACTCTGCACCCATTTCTGACCAACTGGGCGCACGCACGCCATTGCAAATGGCAAGTCTGCGAATATGCAGAAAATGTATGTTTGATAGTAAACTGCACATTTCTAATTGTTAGAAGGTTGGATTGAGACTGTATCGTATTGGGATATCGAATTTGTCGGCAAGGAATATTGAAAGGTCCTTTGAATGATGTGGAACATTGAAATAGACGGCGCAGAACTGTCTTTCCGTGTTACACTGCTTTTGCCGTCATGCATGTCTTTAGCTCAGAATTGGAAGACTAGAGAAGAAGAAGGAATTTATTTGACAACAGGGTGAAAGCAATAATCGGGATGAATCAGTCATTTTTGCGTTCTTGGCGGTCAATTCGGTCCTCTGTTGCGAATTCGAATACTGGCGACGTCTAGACTGTGCGAGCGGCGGCGGGAGAAGTGCTGGAAATTGTTTATTGAATTAGACGGAAGAAAAAAGTGAGAACTCACGATGACGTTGCCGTCCGCCTCGCACAGTCGGATCAACCCGCCTCTGATATTGAATCGGTCAGCAAGGAGTGCCAAAAGGTTTGTCCACCCCTGTGGCGCACAAAAACAATCAAAGACACGAGTTTTCAAGTTGTCACTGATTAATGCAGAGATTGCATAGAACTGTTTTTCCATAGTACTCCGCTTCATGTGTTTTGTGTCGTACTGACTATCCGCCCTAAAAAACTGCCCGGACACTCGTTTGCACAGGTAGGAACTATCGCACTGTTTTTGGTTCCTGAGCATTCGGGTAACAGTTAAAAGATAGGGAAAACCAACGATTGCCTCTTTTTCTGGTTTCTGACAGTTGAAAACCTCAGTTTTTCATTTTCAAACCCTCTTGCACACAATCGAAGCACTGTTGTAATCAGAGTTAAAGAACTAGAAGACCTAGAAGACCGACTACAGGTTTTGTGTGTTCCGGTGACATTTCGAGTTCTGGAAATGATGCTAGAAGATGATGTATGAATCTGAAAAGGAGAGAATAGAACCGAACCGCAGAAACGATTGATTCAGAAAAGGCTCTACTGATGAAACGATTGTCATTCAAACTCCATGTTTCGGAGACATGTGGGCAAGTCTTCTACTGCCGATGATTGTTTTTCTAAGTTTAGATCAGATTACAAAAAAAAGAAGAGAATTTATAAAACACAAAAAAAGAACACAAAAAGAAAAGAGCAACGGGAAACAACGAGAAGGAGGGTGGAGAGAACAACGCGGGACGAATCGAGCTTCGTCCCAACAATCCGCGACTGGCCCGTCCACGACGAGGAGTTGTCCCTTCAGCGACGGCCTGGGCGGCGTGGGGCGTCCTGGCTGCGCGAGCGACGACAGCGGCTGTAGATCTGAAAAATGGTTAGTAACTACGGAACAAGACTTGTTTAAACTCACACGAACGCCGCCATCGCGCTCATGCAGCCGGACTGCTCCACGCGAGATGGAGACCCAGGCCATCGGCGGAAGGAACGCCTCCTCGTAGAGACGGAGGAGGACGGGCCAGTTGCGGAGAGTCGAGACGACGGCTCGATCCATCACGCTCACGCTGAAAGTTAGATTTTGAAAATGGAAACTACAAAAATGAAACTCACTCGTTCTCTCCAAGGGCCCTCATCAGACGCTGGAAGGTGACCTCGAAACGGGGGAGCAGCGCCTCGATGACGGCGTCGACGAACGCACGGTACTCGAACACCTGAAATAAGGGGCGTATGATTACAGAGATTCAATTTATCGCTTTGCAAATTTAAACTATCAGTTCATGATAATGCCAAGAACAAAAATGATTAGCACGGGGACAAAATAACTGTTTTATAAATGCCTCAAAAAGTGGTTTTTCGATGTTTTTGCTTCGTTTTATCAATTTTCAGCAGTGTTCTACAAGAAATGACTTCAAAATTGATAGATTTCTAGTGAAAATGGTAAGCTTTGGAGTGCAGGCAGTTGTTAGTGCGTTCAAAACGCATTTTGAAGTTAGATTTATCAACGAAACTTGAGAAAATTGCTCTACAACATCTGATAATTTCTAATGAAAAACATGACGATTCTGATGAAAATGAATATGTCTAGGCTTCAAATCATCATCGCTAACCGTTTTTATCAAAAAACATTGGAATACTTTGCCCAGAACAGAGAACAAACCAAAAAAACAAATTCGTGGCGAGATCAACTCTTTTTGACATTTGTAGTACAACACAAAGCTGTTCTTATGTTTTCACAGTGCTAGGGATCAACAAAATCAGCATTGAATGGATGAATAGAGCTTCAAAATTTGAAGTTGAGGTTTCAAAATGTTTCTCTGACAACTTTGAATCAAACTGAACACTTTGTTTTATCAGAAGTTGTTTGTCGTGGCTAAACTTCAAAAACAAAATAAGATTGACTGTCGTTTTGAGTATGATTCACAAATTTGGAATTCATGAACAGAACTGATTGGAAGAGAGACAAAAAGTTTGAGAAATTACCATGGAAACACTTTTTCTCCAAGGTTTTGGGAGAACAACCGACTTTCTCTAGTCTCAAAATGTCTAGAAACTTCCAACCGATTCAAATTTTTCCAATACGTTGCCTAGAAAGTTGTTCCTAATACATCATGTCTATTAAGTTACGGGAAATTCCGACGTGGTTTTAGAATAACACTTTAAACTTCAAAATTCAAAAATTTTTGTTCAAATTGATATTTTGTTTTCAAAGAGAGAACTGTAGAACTCACCGGAGCAGGAGGACGAGCCACCTCCGGAGCGACGTCGACCGGAAGCGGGAAGAAGGAAGGCGGAGCAAAGGGACGCATGGTGCGAAGACCTGGAAAATAACAGTTAAGGATATCAAAGAAGAACACGGTTTTGAGAAACTCGGTTAGCGAAATAGAAGAGAAAAGATAAAAAGGAGAAAAGAGAGAAGAAAAAACGGCAAATGAAAGGTAAATGAGAAAAGAATGACGAGCGGACCATCTCGAAACGTTCCAGAAGAATACGCGTTTAAAACAGCGCCATTCTGTACCTTTCTCTGACCAACTGGGCGCAGGCGCGCATGGCAAATGGCAAGTCTGCGAATATGCAGAAAATATATTTTAGCTAGCAAATTGCACAATTTTGGTTGTTTGATGGTCAGATTGAGACTGTACCTTGTTGGAGTTTCGAACTTGTCCGCGAGGATCGCTGAGATTTCTATTTCTTGATGTGGAGCACTGGAAACAGTCAGAGAAATGCGATTCATTATCAAACACTGGAATAGATGCTGTCTCTGACGTTGAAAACTTCTGACGGCACTTAGAAATGTGAAGAATGTGTCTTTTGAACATACTGGTCATCCAGAAAACCTTCTCAAACACCCATAAACTCAAATCGACTGATGTTTATCAGATCTATAAGTCTTGCCGGTAGATCTCTTGAGCTCGTTTTAACAACACTAGCAAAGCGGATAAATTTATTTAAAACAAAAGCAGACAATTATGCATTAAATGAAGAGAAAAAAATAATCAGTTCAAAGTGCTTGTAGATGGTGTTGGTTGGGATGGTTGTTCAGTACTGTCTTCTACGACGAATCCGGTTGCTGGCTGCGTCGGCACTCCGAGAACGACGGCGGGGTCCGAAGAGCTGAAAATTGATTCATTGAAACAAGAAAAAGTACAAATTTCAACTCACCAGGATGTTTCCATCCGTCTCACGGAGTCGGACCACACCGTTGTTGATGGAGATGTTGACAGCAGCTGGAAGGAGTGCATCAAAGAGACGGAGCAGATGATGGTGGAGACGGAGGGTCGAAACAACCAAACGGGTGAACTGCGCCTCGGAGAGCCTGAAAAATGACAATCAGAGACTGAAAGTTAGAACAAAGATGAAAAAAAAAACTTACTCGTCCGCTTGCCACGAAGCCATGAGACGAGAGTACCGGTGGAATGTCGACACGTGGTTCGGAATCAGTCTGTGGCGGACCGCCAAGATAAACCGATCGGTGACATCAAGAACACGCTGAAAACAAAGTACATGATCTCGTTAAAATTGGACGTTGGCGGGTCTTGCAATGAAAGTGGTTTCTTCGGTGTTCTCTTTGTTCTGGATCGGTTTTTTTCGTTTTTGTAATGATAAAATTGGATAAAACATACAATTTAAAAAGGATTGATGGTCAATTATACTAGAATTATTCAATTTTTCATTGCAAATTTTCAGGTTTCGAGTTTTTGGCAGAAAATGTACAAAAATGGGCAATGCGCAACGAAAAACTCGGAAAATCTGATAGAATTGTTCAATACTACGCTTCGGATTGGTTTTTCTTTCTATTTTTCGTCCAAAAACAATGAAGAAAATCTATCCAAAACCGAAAGAACGTCGAAAAATTGATTTTTAAGTGAGACAACTGCCAACTTTTTTTTGGCGTTTGTAGTACAACCCTACGATCTGTAAAACTTACCGGCGGTGGTGGAAGAGGAGCGGCCATTGGTGGCTCGAAGAAGTCGGTGGGCGCAGATGGTGGCATGTCGGAATAACCTGGAAAAAAAGAGTAAAGATATCACGAAAGACATGAATGATAGAAAAACTGTTGCGGTAAGTAAAGAAACTTTAAACGGAAACGAATCGACAAATTGAAGACTGACAGTAAAAGAAAATGAATGATAATGAACAGAAAGGAAAGTAGAAGAAGAACCTTCCAACGATTCTAGAAGAATACGTGCGCGGTGGGGCACGTTTTCAATGTTCATTTTTGACCAACCAGGTTGGGGAGCGATAGTTGACAGGTCTGCAGAAGAACAGTTCAGCAAAATGAACGTATTGTTCTTTGAAAGGCACCTCAAAACTTCTTGGTACGATGCGATAAAGATTTCGAGATTTTGTTCAGCTCTTCGCAGATGAGTCGAGGTAAACTCTCAATTGACTCCATGATTTCAGCTTCACCGGGCTCACTTTGAAATGATGTGACGTTGAATCTGTCTGTTTGTGAAAACAGGAATGCTCACTACTAGCCGTGGTACTTCACAACTAACTGGAAACTGAAGATTCACTAAATGGAGTACATATTCATTCTCAAACAAGGTAATTCAAACAACAGAAACCAAAAAAATAACAACAACCATTGAAACAACTCTACAACAACAAAATCAAAAGAAAAACTTTGAAATTAGATTGAATAGTGACACTGATCTGAAGCTTCGAAGTTGTTTACAGTAGTCCAAACTTCTTGACACGATCCTGGATGAAGTCCGCACTGCGGGAACGTCGCTGTTTGTCAAATTTCTGAAAAACAAAAAGGTCTAACCTCTGATAACAAAACTATTCAACTCACCATGACTTTGGTTCCTTCGAAGAGAAGAACATTCTCCGATTTGTCGAACTCGATGGCGATGCCTGGTGGAAGCAGCCGACGGAGGAAGATGAGCAGAGAGCGGTAGCACTTGATGTGGAAGACGATGTTTTGGATGCAGCGGCCGAAGGTTAACCTAGAAGACGCTGGTTTCACTTCTTCAGAGATTCAACACTTACTGCTCGTTTCTCCAGGCATCCACGAGCTCCTTGACACGGGAGTAGGTCTGTCTGTCCTTCTCGTACAGTTTCTCGCGGACGGCTTCCATAAACAGCTCTTCTGGTCGCATGATCATTGCCTGAATGACTACATTTCGGAGGTACAACATGCATAATGATTTACTTGTCCGTTGTAGACGACAGCATCTGGAGCAGTCTCTGGAGCTGTGTTGTTGGTTGGGATGATGCACATTGTTGGGTGAGACACCTGTAATCAAACCGTGATGACAGATAGAGCCACCTAAAATCCAGAAAGGTCGCAAAACAAGGCAAGAACAGCAGAGAACTAAAGTTGCAGAAGGAAATAGGAAGGTGAAGGACTTATTGACTTAGCGGTATGAACGGTCTCTTGTTGCCGATACGAGGTTCTGTTATAGATAACCCAAAGAAAGATAAGAAGAGGTAAGATAGCACTGAACAAGAGTTCTCTAACTAGTGGTGGCTAAAACTATTCGTGCGGGCAGGAAAATAAGCAAAAAATGAGGAAAAGTTGGCGCCATTCCTGATTTAAAACACCTTTCAAACAGGTGTCGCTGTGGAGCGCGATTGCATTGGTGCAAATAGACTTTGGGTGTGGAAAAGGCGAGACGAGACATGTTTTAGAGAGAATTTCATGGAGTTTTTCTTAATGAAATCTATTTATTGTCACAAGTTTCATCAAAATGTACAAAAGTTGAAAAAAAATAATTCAAATCATGGAAAATTATTTACTTTTGGCCTTCTTTAGTGTTGTAATCCAAGATCGGGAACTGTGGAATGAAGGATGCTCCACAAGCACACGACCGTCCAAATCCACCAGACTTATTACACGTCCAAGCCATTCAGAGTGTACACCAGCTCGCAATCAACTCCGTACACTTTCTTGGATCTGTAGTCCACTGATCTTTTTACTTGAAGAGTGGTGACAAAGTCACTCAAGGTAGCGCGATCCCCCTGCAAATCAGGTTTTGAAAACAATAGTTACAAAAGTAAAACTTACTTTTCCTGTCCAAGATCCAGCACCACCCGCTGGAATGTGTTTCCGTAGTGGGAAAAGACCACCACCACTGACTGCGACGACCACGTGATAGTTGTTGACCATGCATCCTCGAGACGTGGCATGCTTCGCAGAAATGACCACATCTTCAACAAACGGTTGCACGTCGTATCCCTGTGATAAGGGACTTTAAAAATTGTTTCACAAGGGTTTCGGGGAGCATCCAACTTTTTGCAATCTCAAAACTGTCTAGAAAACTTCAACCAACTAAATAGTTCCCCAATTTCTTGACTAGGAAGTGTTTCCCATCACGTAATTTCGAATGTGTTTGAGATGTTTTGATAAAGAGTTAGAATAAATCTTCTAGCTGTAAAACTCACCGGAACTGGGGGCAGCCGCAACGAGCGGAGCGGCGTCCTTAGGAAGATCGCAGACTACCCAAATCGGTGCAGCGGGACACATGGGAGCGAGCTGGAAAAACAGTTCAAGATATCATAGAAAAACACGGTTTGAGAAACTCGATTTGAGAAATAGAAGAGAGAGGACATAAAGGTGAGAAAGAAGAAGAAAAAACGACAAATAAGAGGTAAATGAACAACGAATGGCGAGTGGACCATCTCGAAACGTTCCAGAAGAATACGCGTTCAAAAGAGCGCCGTTCTTTACCATTCTCTGACCAACTGGGAGCAGGCGCGCCAAGGGAAATGGCAAGTCTGCGTTTATGCAGAATATGTATTTTTTGATAGCAAAATGCACAAGTTCTGATGTTAGATGGCCAGATTGAGACTGTACTTTGTCGGGATTCCGAATCGGTCAGCGGAGACTATCCAAAGGTCCATTTACTGCTATGGAGCTTTGAAATAAGTCGAAAAAACGCGATTCATTGTCAAAAACAGAAGGAAATTTTGTATCTGACGCTGAAAACTGCTGATAACACTATGAAGAATGTGTCTTTTGAACTCACTGGCCATCCAGAAAACCTTCTCAAACACCAGAAACACAAATCTACTGATGTGTATCAGATTTACTAGGGAAGGAAGAAAAAAACCTAGCCTATTTGCACTTTTTATTATATGAATCGATGGATCTCGTTACGCTGAGAAATAGTCCAGTACTTCATTTTTGCTAAATAAGCTTCCTAAGGGCACTTTTTGGGCTTCAAAGTTCAGAAAAAGCCAAAAATCGGGTCTTTTGAGACTCTTCTGAGTGGGTTCCTGGCGTTTTTTATCAGGTCCAAGACATGAAATTTACAGATCCAAACTAGCTCTATCAATTCCAGTTACTTTCAAATTGATTCCAAAGAAAAAAAAATTTTGAAAAAATTCTCAACCCATGGCCTGAAGGCCCAGAAAAAAAAATTTTCAAAAAAAAAAAATTTTGCTCAAATCATCCCAAAACCTTTTGTAATGGATAGATCTAGTTTGGATCTCTATATTTCATGTCTTGGACCTGATAAAAAACGCCAGGAACCCACTCAGAAGAGCCTCAAAAGACCCGATTTTTGGCTTTTTCTGAACTTTGAAGCCCAAAAAGTGCCCTTAGGAAGCTTATTTAGCAAAAATGAAGTACTCGACTATTTCTCAGCGTAACGAGATCTATCGATTCATATAATAAAAAGTGCAAATAGGCTAGGTTTTTTTCTTCCTTCCCTAGTTATACGGAAGAAAATTTGTTTTGGATAGTGTTCAAAGGGAATTTGTTCTATATGAAGTGTTTTATTGTTAAAAAACGTGCGGAAAATTGGAAAAAGTGCGAAAAAAACAAAAAATTATGCAAAATCGGATTGGGGGGTGTTCTGGCGGTTCGATGTCTTCAAGGTGGATCAGTTGGTGGACGTGCGGAGGACGGGAAAGGTCTGAAAAAAAACATAATCAATTTGCTATTGTTTTTTTGCAGAAAGACAGTAGAAATCAGTTGGGGGTTAGGGGAAACACGCCACAACTTTCATTTCAAAACTTGGAAAAAGTCAAAAATTTTCCAGTTTTCGTCACAAGTTTCATACGGGAAACGTACATTTCTATCAAGTATGACCTATTTCTGCTAACATAACATGTTTGTTTTTACCAAAACATTCAGATTTTGTGTGACATTTGGGTTTCCAAAATAAGAACATCCTTTTTCAGTATAAAACAGTCTCAATCAAAAGGGTGGGTCTTACAAGCGTACTTTTCCCGATAACGTAGTCACCACTGATTAATGTTAACTCACGTGGACACGTCCGTCCGTCCGCACGTAGCTGATCCGCCCATCCGACAAGAAGAACAAGTCCGTGCCATTCGGAAGCAGGGTTTTGTAGCCGTTGAGCAGTTCCTGGTCATGTTGCAGCAGTGGGATGATGTGGCGGGTCAGCTGATCGGCCGTGAGCCTAAAAAAAAAGATTGAACCTTTTGTTCCCAGTTCCAATCAACTAACCTTCCCTTGGCGTGGGTGTCATACGCGCGCAACACCGACATAAAGTCGGTGTATCTCTGGGCACGCATTCTACCCGCCATGAAGAGAAGGAACTCGTCGGTCAGCATGACCTGTAAAAGTTTAGGTTTTAGTGGTTCAATAACTGATCTTTTACCTTTTCAGGATTCCGAGACCGGAAAATCGAAGCGATGGCGGTGTTGATCACCTGGTTGAGGGAAGCGGAAGAGGAAGAGGAAGACATTGAAGGACGGGATTACCTAAAAATAGAACAGTCATGTCAAAAGAGCATGTTTCGCTGAAAAGAGAGAAGAAATTGCTACGAAAAAGCAAAAACGTAAAAAATCAAGAAAACATATTGCAGATGTACGAGAAAGACTGAAAAAGAGTGAAAACTGAAAGAAAACGAGTGGAAAATGACACAAATGAACGTCTTCATCGGATGGTACGCATCCGTGGCAACGGGAGTGTCATTGGCGCCCAATGGCGCCTCTTGGCGCTCTCATTAACGTTTTCGTTAGCGGTAGACCAAAATCAAAATCAAATTGAAGACTCTGGGTCTACAATGCTGTGGGATGCCCTCTTGAGTTTTATTGAAGATTTGAATTTCCAAAAACAGCAGATGTCAGAAATTGAATAGCAAGTGCAATTCGATGTCTGTGGAACAAGTGGAAAAGTACATTTTGCTCCATGAATTTTTCTAACATAAGTCAGTAACGATGCGTAATCGGAAACCAAAACTTCCCTGTTTCCCGACTCGTTGGCGTGAAAACAGTAGCGATGGTTTCAGGCATCGGCCTATATGGAAAATAAGTTGCAAACACTTTTTCTATCATTCTCGTGTTTATTGACAAAGTTGAAAGATTAACAAACATAAAATTGTCAACAAACAAAGAAAAATTAGATGATTTGTGTTGTTGAGACAGATGCAAGAGATATGTACAGAATGTGAGACCTTTCTCACTCATTTGAAACATGCTGATTCTTATTTCAATAGCACTCTTGTTTATCAACAAATTAAGATCAAAATCAAAACAAAAACATAACGAATTAGAAAGATACAACAACAAATACAACACTGTTAACAATGGAGACTTGCAAATTGGTCCGTTTAGACGTTGATGGGAATCTCCTGCAAATCCAAAACTGTTACTCACAATTACCACTGCTTTTCCAACTCACGATATGATGACCTGCTGCATCGAACACAACGATTTGGTTTTCGTTGTAACGGAACTCGACCAAGTAGCCTTCCGGGAGGGGGAAGTCCCGAATCAGATCTTCGTGGTGTTTGAGCTCTCCGATGATCAGCGCAAAGAAGACGAGAGTGAAGTATCTGAAATGTAGTTGATAGTTGCTGCATTACACTCCTGAAGTTTTACCTCCCATCCAAATAGTGTCCGATGACACGCACGATTCTCTCTGCAACGTCCACTTCGTCAAATCCCAACTGCAAATGAACGCGATGGAGCCAGTCTATGAATCTGCGGCCGTCCTGTAGAAATTTGAAGACTGAATAAGAATCGAACGAAACTGATTTACCACTGGAAAGAACTGAACGGGAGCTGGTGGCGGGACAAGTGGGTTTTCCATTTCCTGGAAAAATGAATCTGTGAAAGATGAATACGAGCAGGAAAAAGGAATTTAGGGGAACAGATGGTGCAGTTCGGGAGTTGAAAGAGACAGTTCAAAGAAATCAATCTAAATACTCAAAGTAAACAAGAAAAAACAATAGAATTCGGTTCATTTTGTGGCTAGGGTGCAGGGAAACAGATGGTGCAATTGGGAAGTTGAACGCAATGAGGAAAAAAGGGGGGACGGTCCGACATTAGAGTGCAGAGAAACAGAGACTGTGAAGGGAAACGTAGTCAGGTGAGGCGTGAGAGTTTGTTAGCCGGGGAGGCTGATGGAGCTGCTGGGAACCGACTGTGAGAATAGGAGGGAGTAGAAACATGGGAAACTACAACCCTTTTTTGATTCAAAAATTCTGGTTTCTAAGTAACACTCGTTTATTAACACTCTGAAGTACAGAATCAAAACAGAGAAGAAACTTAGAAAAAAAACAACAACAAAAAACAAGGTCAACAGAGGGAGAAGAGCACCACGATCGTCTTGATGTTAGATGGGGATGTGCTGGAAAACCGAAAACTACCATTTGGAACTCCTACTGTTTCTTCAACTCACGTAATAATGCGTTCTATCATACAGGAGGATTTCGTTGACGGTGCGACGGTATCTGACAGTGTACCCTTCCGGAAGGATATCGGCCATATCCTCGACGATGTCTCGGTGGTGTCTCAGCGCATGGATGATATTCGCAAGATAGACAGAATCGGTGTATCTGGAATAAAACCGGTAAGTGCTGCGTTACAATTGTGAAACTTCACCTTCCAGCGCTATATCTTTGGACAATGCGAAGGATACGTTCTACGACGTGATTTTCTTCCAATGGCAGATTATCCACAGCGCGTTGGATCCAAGTTCTGAACCTGTCGAAGAAGTCCTACAAAAAAGTGGAGACTGAATGAGAATTTAGCAGAATTGACTCACCAATGTGAGCAACCTTTCATGGTTTCGCGGACGAAGATGGTCGTCGTCCATTACCTAGAAAGATTCAGTTGTGAAACGTGGATATAGGCAGGAAAGGAAAAGAAGTGTAAGCGGGGCTGCTTCACATTCATTCTCAAGTGTTACCCACAAGATAACAGGATAATACTCAAATTACAACGCGTAGAGGAACAGATGGTGCAGTTGGGAAGTTGGGAGGGACGGTCCAAGATTAGAGTGCAGAGAAACAGAGACAATGTAGATAGGTGATGCGCGAGAGTTATGTTAGCCAGTGAGGCTGATAGGACTGCTTCAAATCTTTTCTTATTGTCACTTATATTGTCATGCGCAACAAGGGTACTGTGAGAACGCGAAGAAGTGGAAAAGTTCTGATACAAAAGTTCATCGTTTATTAGACATTTGTAAGTAAACAAAGGTAAAACAGATAGAAACTTCAAAAAACAACAAGAACAAACAACAACAGGTCAACAGGGCGAGCAAAGTCCGACGAACGGAGCCGGAAGGTTACCAGGGAATCTGCAAATTTGAAACCATTATTCGTGACCACCATAGCTTTTCTAACTTACGTAATATATCTCCCCATCAAACAAGACGTAGCGGCCCTGCACACGGAGAACCAAGTAGCCTGCCGGGAGGGGAATGTCTCGAATCAAGTCTTCGTGGTGTCTGAGCGCGTGGATGATCCGCGCGAATAGGTGGGGAGTGGGGTATCTGAAATGAAATTGGAGTTTTCTGCGTTTTAAACCTTATAATAATACCTTCTAGCAAGAAATCTCTCAAGATATCCCAAGATCGTTTCGGAAATGTGGACCTCCGCGACGCCCAGTTGAAGCACGACTCGTCGAAGCCAATCTCCAAATCTGTCAAAGTCCTGTAAAAGCTTGGGAACTGATTGAGAATTGAACAGAGTTGAATTACCGCTTGGAAGATTTGTTGACCACCTGGTTGCGGGCCACGTGGATTCTCCATTACCTGGAAAAAGGCTGTCGGAAAGATGGAAAGTTGGAAAGGGCGGTCCAAAAGAATGAACTCGAATACTCAAAAAAAATTGACAAAAACCAATGGAAATTGGATCATTTTGTGGTTATTTTGAGAAGAGGCCACGAGGCTTGTGTGTAGGGGGACAGATGGTGCAGTTGGGAAGTTGAACGCAGCCATGAGAAAAGGGGAGACGGTCCGACATTAGAGTGCAGAGAAACAGAGACTGTGAAGAGATAGAGGAGTTAGGTGAGGCTTGAGAGTTAAGTAAGCCAGTGAGACTGATGGAACTGCTTCAACTCAATTCTTATTGTCACTCATATCATACAGAACAAGAGGGAAAGGCGCAGTGAAGTATCGAGACACCGCATTGAATGAAAAGTGAAAACGATTTTTCTCTTATTCAAAACATCTGATTTACAAGCTATTTCGTTTATTAGCACTCCAATTGAATCAGAATCAAAACAGAAATGAGCTCAGAAACAAACAACAAAACATCAACAGATTTTAACAAGTGGAGAAACAGCACTACGACCAAAGACGGACGATTACCAGGGGATGCGCTGCAAATTGGAAACTATTATTCGAAACTAACATTAGTTTTCTAACTTACGTATTGATTGCCTAGGCTGTCCACCATGGATACGTCGTTGTCATCCACGATGATGTAGTAGTCCTCGGGCAGAAGCTCAGCCATCTCAGCGATCAGCCCTCCGTGGTACTTGATCATCACGAGGAAGTTCGCGAAGAAGTAGGGGCTATAAAACCTGAAATGTAGACGATGATTGTTCTGTTATTAATCCAGAATAGTACCCGCGAGCGAGATGTCTTCTGGCAAATCTCATCAGTCTCTGCGCACGGGGCCATTCCGCAACGCCCATTTCGCGAAGAGCGCCTTGCATCCAGGTGAGGTACCGGCGGACTTGCTGGAGAATTGAAGATTGGATTCGAATCGAACAGAACTGACTTACCACAGGAGTCATCGGTTCGACCCCGAGCTGGTGGCGGTACATGTCTCCTCTTGGCATTGCTCCTATTACCTGGAAATATGCAGTTGGACAAGATGAATGCGGATGAGAAAAGAAGGGATATGAGAGAAAGAGAGACATACAGAAGATGTTGAAAGATATGCCGATTAACGTAACCAAAAAAACTACAATTTTCTTCTAATCTGCAAGACAGAGACGCAGAGCCGACACAGCAACGGTCCGCCTCATATGCACTTTGTGGTTCCCTTGTTGCGCGGGTTCCCAGCACATTTTCATTGCACAATCCAATGAAACGATCTTGTGAAAATGGCCTTTTTTGAGGAAAGGGATAGAAGCGAGGTCGCGGTCTCATGACATTCTCATTGCCTAATGGATTTTGAAAGTTTGCCGACCTTGACACAAGTGAAAAACAACTTCACCTCGTGCTTTTTGGGGGGGGGG
>LR537709.1:186980-224825 GCA_900883565.2 Caenorhabditis panamensis | reverse complement strand
CGGAATCGGAATCGGAATCCAACTAATGATATGATGGGGGTTTTGATTTTCAATTTTCAATTTCAATTTCACTGTTGGAGGAAGAAAAGAAAAGAAGGGACACATTTGGAACAGATTACACCGGATATGTGACCGATAGGGCAAAAAGGTAAAGATGAGTGATAAAGAAAAAGTGGTAAAGAAAAGGTACATAGTTCTTAGTTCTATATCTACAACCATTCAACAGAAGAGCTCTCGGAGACAGCTCCATGAGATGACTCTTCCTTCTGGTCTATTCGTTGGTATTGGGGTTGGGGGATGTTTGTAAAGGAGAGTGCTTTGCCTACAAGAGAGGGTTCTTGTCGGGGAACTAGAGATGGCCTTCTTGGGATGTCAAGAAGGGAAGAGCTCAAGGTGTTCTCGGATGATGGTCGGAGCATGTGAGCCGAAGAGCAGTCCAGGTAAGCAGCGCTTCTGAAAAAAACAATTTTGTGTGTTTTTCGTTTTGCATGTGATGTGATGTGAATTCGTGACTCACTACTCACACTCACCTCGACTGAATTTTGGATTTCCCCTTGAACGGCGACTTCTTCATGAGCGCGCTGCGCGTGTCAAGTCCAGCAGTTTTGATATGACTTCCCATTTGTTGGATGTTCTTCCAGATCGGTGTTAACGACGTGTTGACAGTGCTCGTAGCGGCTCCGTTGTCGAACACCGATGTGTTAACTCCCGACCGTGTTCCGTTTCCTCGGCTTGCGTTTCCGCGTAGGTTACGGTTGAGAAAGGAATAGAAGAGCCAGTTGAATGCTGATTGGGTGTAGGTCAAGGCATGCAGCACGTACATCATTGCAACCTCGATATTGTGCCGTCGTTTTTCGGAAATGAGTCCAAAGAAGAAGTAGCCAGGTTCAGTGCCGTTGGATGGTGGGGGCGGTTCGGTGAACACATCGACAATCTCCTCGTATGTGTTCTCCATTGGGATCGCTGAAAGAATATGGAAATTTGATGTTAAAACCAGTCTTTTCTTGATGCTTCTTTTCCTAGAACCCCAGCCAATCAAAACTACTTGAAATTCCACGGCGTGCTAGGTGGTCTGGTGGTCTGTTTTTATCGGGCCTCCTTCTTCAATTCTACGCCCATTCATTTTCCATCCATTTTCCCATCCACCCAAGACCACCGAACACAATAACAGAGCGGCTAAGAAGGAAGAAGAGGTTCGCTAGCTTATAAACTCCAAAATTCTCTGAGAGCGATGAAGCGCGTGATAATCTGTGTAATTTGCAACTTTTGCAACTCTCACCTTCATTTGTCTCGATGAATCTGGTAACCAAGTCATAGATCCGCATTGTCCAGTAAGGCGTCCAGCAGATGAAGTAAAACGCCACAACCATCACACTGCACTTGACGACTCGAGACAAGGAAATGCTGGTCTTCTTGCCAACTGTAGAGAATCTTGTGTGGATGAACAGCTTGTGAAGGATTGCCAGGTACACTGCACAGATGATGAAGAGAGGGACAACATAGCAAACGATAGTTTGGGTGACATCAAAGATGTTCCCCATTGAGTATCCTCCATCAAACGCGCACTTGAGAATCTCCTCATGACTGTTATCCCGCATAACTTGAGTTGCAGCTCTTTGGGTCACTGGGATGATGAAGATCAGTGACACCGAAAAGCAACCAGCAAGGACGCATAGGGAGAACTTGGTTTGTCGAAGCCAATGAAGGGTTGGGTGGCAGACGGCGACATATCGGTCAACGGAGAGAGCGGTGAGGACCATAGGACTCAAGGACTTGTTCATTGCCTCACAGAAGTAGACAAGTTTGCAGGCAAGGTCTCCGAACGGGAAGTGGTTCTCATAGATGTCCGTGACAATCATGGGGACTGGTAGAAGAGAGAAGAGATCGACAACAGAGAGGAGTATAAGATAGATGTAGGCGGAGGACTGGACCACTGACTTGTAGGGTCTCGTTCGATTGGAGGAACATCCAGAGAGTTGTTGTGTGACCTTCATGAGCACCCAGAAGTTACCAGCAAAGCCAGTACATGCTAGGCAGGCATAGAGAACCATCACAAACATAATCTCAAACTGGATTTCCATTGGATCACTGACCACTGGGTTTGGTGTAGTGGAGATGGGAGTTGTAAGGTCGCTGGGACTGGGGTTGAAGTCGACGGTAGACATGTTGGTCGGGTAAAAAGGATTCGTTGTGAGGCGAGGCGAGCTGTGGGCGGTGAAGACGGAGGGGCTGACTGGGGGTTGGTGTCAGCAAAAGGCGGCCGAGAAGAAGTGGGCGTGTCGCTCTTTGTGTCTCGGCAGGTTGGCTCTCTCCAAACTTGGCTCTCGAGGCCTCCAGCTCCTCCTGTTGGACGTGTGATGTCCTGGAGAAGGAGATGGATATGTGTGCTGGGGCACCGCCTATAAGAAGGAAATTTTATGTTATGTTACATGAGATGGATAAACAAGGCGTGACAAAGGACAGAATACGGAAGTGAGCAGGTTCGAGAAGAAGGGATGATGAAAACCAAGAGAGAATACGGTAGGGGTGGGAGTGGAAAACCAATTTTCACAGAACGCGGAATTCTAGATTCTAGATTCCTGGTTTAGAATTCGGAATTGAGAATGAAAATTGAAAATTGAAAATTCTATTGAATCCGAGAGTCGATGAGAGCAAGAACAACAGATTGCGAACTTTGCGAACTACTGAGGCAGAAAAATGGTTATTTCTGTTCATATGAAAGATGATATGAAAAAAAGCGTGAAAGAAGGCCAAAAGAATCCCTAAAAAATGCCTTCTTTCTAGTCTATAGTCCCTATGGCCCCGTGTGTAGAGAAAAGAGAATAAACGATGCGAGGTGTGAGAGTTGGTTATTTCTATCTCTATTCCTTGAAATTTGATATGGTTCTGCATTCTAGTTCTGCATCCAGTAGAGAGACTCCGCCCATAAACACATCACATTCCACTTTTTGAACTCTTTTTCTTTACTCAAAAGTAAAGTACTAGTAACCGATTAGCAGTATGTATGAGTAATGAGACATTGATGGCGTAGATGTTCGTCCTAGGGGACTTGTATCTAGACGATGACAACTTGTAGAGCTGGTGTAAACGGTAATGAAGTGAAGTAAAGTGAGTAAAAGAAACAAGGAAAGTGGTACTTGTCCGGGTCTCACATGGATATTCCCACACCTAGGCATCACGACAAGAGGTACTTGGCACCCTATACACTTTCCCACTTCTTCCTACGCGCTCAGAATAGCTGAATGGAGAGCTCGAGCTACAACACAGATTAAAAACTACATATCACTCGGAACAGAGCTAAACTACATTTTGTTGGCTGCTTTTGCACTACTTTGATGAGCAGAAGATAATGCCTAATTTCCCTGCAAATCTGGATTCCGGCCCCCTTTTTTTTGATCAATGAGCATGAGACATCAAAAAGAAGAAAAAAGACGTCAGAACAGAATAAAGGATGGAAATAGGCAGACATAATAACAATAACAGCAAAACACCATGTCACCTCTTTAGCGGCTCTTCTCTGCAATGAGAAGAAGATGCTTAGAAATACTACAAACAAGGTCAATAGGCTTCCAAAAAACTACTAGTAGTGAGTGACCCCTTGCAAATGGGTCCGAAAAGGTTCATCTTTCGGCTTCCGGTCACAAACGAGGAATTTGTGATCTCATGTTACACCCCGGACAACAGACCCCGGAAAAAATGGCTGTCTTCGAAAATTCGTAAAAACCAGTCAACTAGCATAAGTTTCTGAGACTCTAATGGACCAATGACAATGATTTAGGGATCGAGAAGCAAGAAATGGCAAGAAGAATGTGGCAAAGAGTCTTGAAAATTGGATTAAGGTGACATTTGATAAGGTGATAAAGAACATCGTTGATCCGAGGTGATTAGAGTGGGGGAGAGGGATTAGGAAGTTATTCTGGAATTGTGGAAGTGGGGGAATGAGAAATGAGAAATGTTGTGTAAGTTTGATCTAGGGGATCAAAAACAGAAATTGACCTCCCAGGCCTCTTTTCACTCTTTTGAGGGGCTTCTGGGAGGTAGGCAGAAAAAGTGACAAATGCTAGGAACATGGGTTTTGAAAGTTTTCGCTGTTATCGGCCGACTGTTATCCATCATAACTTGATTTGCAGCTCTTTAGGTCACTGGGATGATGAAGATCAGTGACACCGAGAAGCAACCAGCTAGGACGCAAAGTGAGAATTTGGATTGTCGAAGCCAATGGAGGGTTGGGTGGCATACGGCGACATATCGGTCAACGGAGAGAGCGGTGAGGATCATGGGACTCAAGGACTTGTTCATTGCATCACAGAGGTAGACAAGTTTTCAGGTAAGATCTCCAAATCAAAAATGGTTCTCCCAGATGTCCGTGACACTCATAGGGACTGGTAGAAGGGAGAAGAAATCGAAAACGGATAGGAAGATGAGATAGATGTAGGCGGAGGACTGGACCACTGACTTGTAGGGTCTCGTTCGATTTGAGGAACATCCAGAAAGTTGTTGTGTGACCTTCATGAGCACCCAGAAGTTACCAGCAAAGCCAGTACATGCTAGGCAGGCATAGAGAATCATCACAAACATAATCTCAAACTGGATTTCCATTGGATCACTGACCACAAGGTTTGGTGTAATGGAGAAAGGAGTTGTAAGGTCGCTGGGACCGGGATTGAAGGCGAGGCAAAAAGGAGCATCAAAAAAATGATCTCAAACTCAATAATGACAGGAAATTGACCTCCCAGGTTCGTTGAGGGTCTTCTAATAACAAATAAACTGATTAGATATATAGAAAGAATCCGTCTAGACCATCTATGTAGAAACATTTCCGGAGTAAGTAAATTCTGAGAAACCGAGTCCATTAGGTTAATCAACACAAAAAAAGTTGGATTACGGTAGATCCGGTGATGGGGATGGTGGTGGTAAAAGTTCATTACGTTGAGAGAATAGCTTTCTCAAAGAGAATATGCACAAAAAGGCAATATATCCGATGAGGAGCCAAGAGAAAAGAGAGAAGGAAGCAATGTTTGCATTGTGTGATGTTGCACACCCCACGTCAAAAGAATATGGTAGTGGTTTGGGGTGTGTATGATGAAAACGAAAAAGATGAGGGAGCAGGAATAAGAAAAGAAAAGAAATCGGTGAAAAGCCAAGCCGGGCACGTTTTTAATTAGAAGAGTGATGGCGTTTTGGGGCCAGGGTCTTGGCTCTTGGCTTTGGGATCAGGGCTTGTGTCATCAGAATTGGAAATTGAAATGGAAACGTTGAGAAAACAAGATTTGCGCTTTTGAAAGTTTAGAAACAAAGGATTAAAGGGATCTTAGAAAGCAACAAACCAAAGAAACACGTTGAAAAAATAAATGCACCTGAGATCTTGTTTAGAGCAGGCGGATAGACCGAGATGTGTTCTTGTCGGACAAGACAACACAATGAGGATACCGGCACTAGGAGAAGAAGAGAAAAAAGGGGACAACGAATAAACAAACACGTCAAAAAAAGTGAGACTGACTGGAGTGGAGAGGGGAGAGATGGGTTTTGGGTATACAAGGATTTTTCAACTTTTGAAAAAAGTTTTACTTTTTCATTTTGATCCCATCACTCATTTATGACGGCGAGAAGAAGGGGGGAGAGAGCATTACACCTCGGTTGACTGATAATGTCTGTGATAAGACAACACAGCACACCCAAGAGTTTCAGAGATGATTGTTGACTGAAACTACGTCACTTGAGAGTACGCTACTTGTCACTTGAGAATTGGCGGTTTTGAAGTTTTGAAGTTGAACCGAAAACTTTGTTTTATGTTCTACTTCAATCTCAAGTCCTAAGCTACAAGAAAGACACAGAAACACAGTGCTTTTTTCATGACCTATTGGACTTTTGGTTGTTTTTTGTTGAAATCGTATAGAATCTGAAGTCTAGATCTATCTAAATCTAGGTCGAAGTTGAGAACAGAGCAGATAACAAAAAAACAGAAGAAAAAACAAAAAGAAGAGTGCTTGCTCTCAAGGCGACTGTAAGATAGCTATACGAAATTGTGATTCATAGAAAAACAGGCTCGAAAAAAATATTGATAGAATTCGAAAAAAGTTGGAAATTGCTAGAAATGACAAAGTGACGAAAAATTGGCAGGTTGTGCAACAGAATACGTTTTTGAGTGTTTCAATGGTTTTCGACAGATCAAAACCGATTGAAAAACGAGTCCCGGAACCTCCAAAACACCCAAAACACCCGAAAAACATCATTCTCCCTATGATTCTCAGAACTAGAACAATAGATGAACCGGAAATCAAGACAATACGTAACCAAAACCAACTGGTTTGGCAAACGGGAGCCGCCACACCAAATTGAGGGCCAAAACAACACACGGTACTATGTATTGTTGTGGAAAACAACGTGACGCGGGGCTCTTTAGCTAGTTAGCACTCCATTTGATAAATAGTCCTTGGAGAGAAAGAAAGAGAATCTCGGATTTGGGCGGTTTAGACCGGAAGCAAAAACAAAACAAAATGAAAACACTACATTGAATGTTGGAACTTTTTCAGTAGAAGCTCAATCGGATGCTAGAGAGCTAGGGAATATCACGTGGCAGCCGAAAAAGAGTCACGCTATGTATGTGTATGTAATAACAGGTTGTCAGCAAGTAGAGTGAAGTGCAAACCGAGATAAACAGCAAAACACCCCATCCCCGGGGGCGGTCAAAGAAAAGCGAACTGAAATTGGAAACATCTCGCCGAATCATGTGTGAAACGTCATCATGATAGGGGCGGAGGAGGCAAATGTGTGTGTGTCCGTTGAAATGGTGTGGGAAACAAATAAATAGGAGTGGGAATGGCAATGGAATCAGAGAGGGTCCGTTTTCCGAGGGTCCCCAGATTCCCAGATTCAATAGTAGTCCGGAAAGAGGTCAATGGCGTTTTGCGTTTTTCTTATTTTAGAAAAGGTTATTTTTGGATGCTTTCTTGGATATGACTGATGTGACTGGAGTGGTGGGGGAGTGGATAGGAAGGAGTCAGAAAGATTCAAATTTTGAAAGAAAGTATGACGCAAGAAATCTTGCAATTAGTGTGAAATCAGGGCAACAGCTTTTGAGACGCAAGGGACACTGAAAACGAACACTAACCATTTGTAAAGTAGAGTATCTAAAAAAACCGAAAAAAGCAAAAATTTCAATGACTCAGAAACCAAATCTGGCGTAAAATACACTAGTGAAAAATGAGATGAGAAAAATTGATAAGTGAGGCATGAACTAAAACTTCTAGATGTTGTCTGGTCAGTGGTTCTCTCTTGTAGGTTAAAAATAGAAAGAAACCTTACTAAATCTAGGTTGGTGGTTGTCAGGAAACTGGAAATTAGCAGGATTTGAACGTTTTGCTGCGGGGTTGATGAAAACAGTACGTACTACTGCAATCACTGGAAGTGGCACTCGGCTGGTCTTGCCACGAAATCGGTTTTTGGTGTTTTTTCGTTTCTGGACCGATATTCTCAAATTTTTTGACAAAATATGATAGAGAAGAAGATTTGAAACATAGCAGTAGTCATTTTGACCAGATACAGCTAGTTTTTCTTTAGGGAATACCGATTTTTGTAAGTTTCCAGAATCCGCCAAAACCTCGTAAATTTAGGTCAAATTGACTATGTTCAGGGTAAAAATCTTATTTCTTATTTATTTTTCTTAAGATCAAGTTGAAAAAATAGGCTTAGAAACATCAAAACACCGAAAAACCATCTTCGTGGCGAGACCCGCTGAGTCCGGGACTATCAAACTATTAGCAAAATTTCTTATTCAAAAATACATTTTTCTTTGCGTCCAATTTTCGTGTTCCGAGACCCTCTAAAACCCTGAAACCTCATGATCTAGCAAAGCCAAAACAACTGATCATTCATTACCCGAAACGTCATGAACAAACAAGTGACCGAGTAGGAGTCAAAGGATCCAAAATGACCAGCTATACTAAGAGATCCCTCTCCGTGCTCCTTATTACCCCAAATTCTCACGCTATTTAATAAAAGGCAAATGGTTCGGTTTAGTTTGTAGATCTTTGGTATCTTTTCCTTCTCTATATCACTTTCTGATTTGAAAAGCAAACTTCATAATACAATACACAAACAGAAACGAAAAACGCGATTCTGTTCAATCTACAGTAGCTTTTTGTTCAATCCAATTTCCTGTGTTTTTTGAGTAAAGATTTCTGAGAAAAAAAGAAGAAAGGTCACTGTATAGATTTTGGTGTTATGAAGGGGAAATGAAGGGGAAATTGAAAAAATATTGTTTTATATCATGTGAAAAAACTTCTAGAAAAGCAAGGGAAGTACATAGTAGTCGGACCCAAAAAATGAAGAAAAAATTTGAAAAACCCTAATCCACCTAAAAGGTTCCGGGAAGAGTTCCCGGAGAGCATAGAGCATCAAAAGTGAAATCCAAGAACTCTGCGGATTTGGGGATGGAAAAGAGAGAAAATGGACGGAGATGATGGTAAATTGAAAAGTCAACATTCAATTGGATGCCCTCGGAAAGCGGGCTCGGCTGGGCACAGAAGCACATAAAACGGTTTTATTTATTTTGTATTTTTATATGATAGTGACAGAAGAGAAGATGGCCACCAACCACTTGAAAAAGCGCGAACTAGATACTACTCTCTTACTTTTTCACTTCACCGAAAAAAAACGTCCGTGGAAAAAAGAAATAATCAAATTCCAACGCTTCAACTACATGTAAAAAAAGGAGAAGGGGGTGCAAAAAATGCGAAAACGGAGAGAAAGTGTGAAATTTGAGAGTAAATGAATGACAAGACAAGGATTTCTTTGGGGGTGTATATTTCACATGTTCTCATTATGTTGTTGTGTTTCCTTGCTGTTTGATATCTGAGACGAAGTAACTTGTGATATGAGTGCATTCGCTATACAATTCTTGTTAGGAATTTGACCCCTAGAGGGGATATGTGTTGTGGAACAGGAAGAGAAGAAAAAGAGGAGGAGGTGAACTTGTTGGGTTACTGGAACCAAGTTAGAAGAGACTCTTGTGATGTGTTGAACTTGAAGAAAACTAGAAAACTACACAGGAGATATGTTTTTTGCGTTTTTGAACTTTTTTTCACACATTTGTTAATCAGAATGCGGAAAAATGCAACATTAGGATCGGGGCTTTTGGTGTTTTCTTGGTTTTGGAGAGATTGTTTCAAATTTTTCTGGTGAAATTGGATAGAACCAAAAATTTCAAACCGATTGATAGTCAATTTCACCAAAATCATCGAGTTTTTTAGTTCAAATTTCACTTTTTTTTGTTTTTGCGGGAAACTAAAAAAAACGGATTTTTGACAATGAAAAACCAAATGATTACGGTGAAATTGACTATCAATCGGTTCCAAATTTTCAGTTCTATCCAATTTCATTGAAAAATTATAAGAAAATCTGTCCAAAATTCACAAAACACCAAAAAACCAAATTCGTCGCGAGACCCGTCGCCAATTTTTTGGCGTTTTTTTTTGGTTTTGGTCTGATTTTCTCATTTTTTTTTGATAGAGTGAAAAAAAACAGAAAAATTGATGAAAATTTGATGAAAAAAAAGTTGATTGTCAACTCCATAAAAATCATCGAGCTTTTCAGTTCGAATTTCACGATTTTATGTTTTTACTGTGAAAATTGAAAAATTGGATTTTTCACAATGGAAAACTGAATGATTCTGGTAAAATTGACTATCAATCTGTTCAAAATGTTTTGCTCTTTCTGATTTTATCAAAAAAAATTTGCGAAAATCCGTTCAGAATCGAGAAAACACCAGGAAACCGTTTTCGTTGCGAGACCCTGCAAATTTTTTTGACGTTTGGAGTAGATTTGAAATTTTTTGAACTTTTGAACCCTAAAAACAACCAAAAATTGACTGCTTCGCAACAGAATTTCAAATTTCCGTCCACAAACACCTCCAGAACATTCAAAACCAACTCCAGCGAACGTCTAGAATCGCAAAACAAAAGACAAACGAGGGGGGACATATGAAGGAGGAAAGAATGCCTTCTCGACACAATTAGCCGCCATTTCATAAGCGGTTTTCTAATATTTTCAGAGTATGTGTGAGGAGAAGAGAGCAATGGGGGAAATGGAGATTCCAAGCAGTCCAAGCCATCATAAACAATGTCCTGGTAGGAGGGAGTTGCAATTGAGAATGATTATTGATCGTTGAAAAAAGGAAGGAACTGTGAGAGAGGAAAAAAAGAAAAACCAAGAAAGAAAAGAGAAAAAGAAAGTGTGTGGCAACATCAAAAACTCAAAAACTGCATCAAAAAATGGCGACTGATAAGAATCCGAGTGGTTGAAAGATAATTGGCAGAAACGCGGAACGATAAGAGTTACGGAAGAGAAGATGATGATGTCAGAGGAATTGTGTACATACATTCCGCACATTTTCACATGTCTAGAAGGAGTGCAATGTCTTAAATTCTCTCATCTGATGCTGGGCTGTGACTCTCAATCTTACATAATACAAAAATTGGAGTAGACTCAAAAGTTCAGAAAGATTTTTTTTCTGGCACAAGGAATTGGAGGAGGTGGGCGTTTTGTCTAGAAGTTTGACAGATCGATTTGAAGGGAAAATGAACCAAATGGTAAAAAAAAACACTTCAAAACAATCTAAAAACTTCAAATTTGCTGTTAGCGGGTCTCACCACGAAATTGGTTTTTCGCTGCTTTCTCAGGTTTGAACTGATATTTCTGGATTTCAACGATAAAATAATTCAGAACAGAGCATTTCAAACCAAGTTATTGTCAATTTCATCAAAAATGTTCAGATTTTCACTAAAAATTTTCCGATTTTGAGAGGATAAAAATTTTTGCGGAGAAAAGCAAAAATGGATATTTGACAAGGAAAAACTGAGAGATTCTGGGGAAATTGCAGTTCAAAATGCTCTGTTTTATACGATTTCATCAAAAAATTTGGAAAAAAATCGGTACAAAATCTAAAAAACCAAAAAAACTGCCCTCGTGGCGAGACCCACCGACTTTCGGCTTTTGTAGTAGAAACGGTGAAAAAAAGCATTTTGATTGGTTTTCTGAGTATTTCAGCAATTTTGATTCAAAACACAAAGTAAAGACCACACAGGAGTACATCAACCACCCCCAATTCTCAAAAAATATGATCATCGAAAAAGTTCCCAAAACTAGGTCTGAGAAAAAAGGAAATGTTTGTTTTTCCTTCATAACAACCCACCCTCCATCCGAAACCTCCAGAAATAATGTTTTCCTCGAACCCTTTTTTTCAACCCCAACGTGTTTTGATGGATACCCCAGATACCCCTTGTTCAAGTGAAGTGCAAATGACGATTTGCACTTCAAAATGAAAAAAAAAATGGAGCCAGGGCTCACACCAGACCAAACGAAGCCGAACCAAGCCAAAGGACAAACCAGAGAAACCAGAATGGTCACTCTTTATTTCCCCCCTGACTGACTAAACTCGAATGGCTATCGGGATAGATGCATTTGCAAAATGAAAAAAAAGAGAAGAGCCTCCCATTTCTCGTCTTTTTTTGTGTCTAAAACTGATGTACATGGGATATCCCGTCTCTCCTGGAGGCATATGTATACACCATAGTCCTCTGGGGAGCCGGATGGAAATGACTTAGGACATGTTCGGTGAGATTTTCAGTTGCAGAATGGGATACAAAATAGTAGGAGAATACAAAAATTCAGCGTCTAGATGCAAGGAAAACACGGAATGAATACAAAATCGCAGTTTTCCAGCTAAAATCATGTTTTTTTGCTTTCCAACCGGTTCGGTTTGAGGTCTCCGTACTGTTCATTCACCTGCTTTATCAGTTACGTCTTTGAAAAACAAAAGTTCATGAACTGATTCTGCTTATGATTCCAAGTAAGATTCCGAGTAAGCAATGTGGTCCAGAAGTGTGCTTTAGCAGTAAGGTGCAAAACTAAAAGAATTGGAACACGCAACTAGAAATCGAATCCATAAACAGCAAAAACATGAGTTCAAACTACTAAAAACGCCAAAAAAGTTGGTGGGTCTCGCCACGAAAACAGTTTTTTCACTGTTTTCTTGGTTTTGGACTGTGTTTTTTTAGTTTTTCACAGGGAAATTGGACAGATTAAAACATTTGGAACAAGTTGATAGTCAATTTCATCAAAATCATCAAGTTTTTCAGTTCAAATTTTCCGATTGTGTGTTTTAGGGAGAAAAATGAAAATATGGATGTTTGACTATGAAAAACTGAAGGATTCTGGTGACATAAATGATCAGCTAACTTCAAATATTCAGTTCTATCGAAT
The DNA here is from genome assembly GCA_900883565.2 of Caenorhabditis panamensis. Taxonomy (NCBI): domain Eukaryota; kingdom Metazoa; phylum Nematoda; class Chromadorea; order Rhabditida; family Rhabditidae; genus Caenorhabditis; species Caenorhabditis panamensis. Next base: position 212,564 of record LR537709.1, on the reverse strand, counting down.
TCATCAAAAAAATTTGTGAAAATCAGTCCAGAATAGAGTAAACACCGAAAAACCAAATTTGTGGTCAGATCCGTCGAAGTTCAACTTTTTTGCCGTTTTCTTGGTTTTGGACAACTTTTCCTTAATTTTTCTTTCAAAAACGGATAGATCTCAAAATTTGGAACCGATTGATAGTCAATTCCATTGAAATTGTTCGGTTTTCAGGTAAAATTTTCCAATTTTTGTGTTTTAACGAGGAATTTCATAAAAATGGATATTTGACAGTCAAAAACTACATGATTCTGGTGAGATTGACTATCAATCGATTTCAAATTTTTTGTTTTATCTAATTTTTCCAGAAAACATCGAAAAAATTGATCCAGATTAGAGAAAACACCAAAAAACTTGTTTCGTGGCAAGACCCATCTACAGCTGAATGACTATGTCAATTCTAACAAGATTATAAAAAAATGACGCTATACAGGTTGAAAAAAAGCCACAAATTGTCAAATTTAGCGATAAAACTGACCATTTTTCAAAATCGTTTGATTTCGGTTCATTCTCTGGGCGAATTGTGAACGACATGTGGGAAAATGCAAAATTCAGAATGCAAAATGCCAAAATCAAAACAAACACGCCAGGAGGAACCTACGCAAGTCCAAACCCAAACCCCGTCATCCACCCACCCATTCCTTACCATAATCTCACACATCTACTTGAAAATTCTTCAAAACTAGAAACATAAACGATCAAGCTGCAAAAAGTGTAGGATGTAGGATGACCTACCCCCACGTTGACACTAACAGATGAATATTTCAGTGGAATTTGAAAGAATTTTTGATTTTTTCAGAGCGAATGCGCAAGATTTTGATTTTGCAATGATTTTGCAGCAGGATCTTAGATCTCACGGCACAATGTGTGTAGGTCTCAAATCTCAACACTAAATCGTCAAGATAGCTCGGGAACCAAGATGACACATCTACACATCTGGCTCGTTAGAAGAAGAACAAAAAGTTGCCAGAGGGAGTGGAGGGACCATATGAATTGATGGTGTGGTGTACACTACAATGGATTCACGATTTACGGCTAGTACTTTGCATATGAGAAATGGACTCTCAACTCAACACCTCATGTGTGGGATTGGAATGAGTGATATGTTTTTGTTGTTTCTTTAGTTTTGGTCAGATTTTTTCAAATTTTTCTGAGAAAATTGAAGAGAACAGCAAATTTGAATCACTTTGATAGTGAATTTTATCAAAATTGTTCAAATTTTCAGGGAAAATTTTATGAATTCGTGTTTTGGCAGTGAAAAACGGAAAGAACGATGTTTGACAATGAAAAATTGAATGATTCTGGTTTGAAAGATAACCAGCTAGTTTCGAATTTTTAGTTCTATCTGACTTCATTGAACAATTTTGAGAAAATCAGTCCAGAAAAAAGTAAACACCGAAAAACCAAATTCGTGGCGAGATCCGTCGACTGTCAACTTTTTTACCGTTTTCTCGGTTTTGGTGTGATTTTTTTTGAAATTTTCTAACAAAAAAGAATAGAACAGAAAATTTGAAATCTTGGACAGTTAGTTTCATCTAACTTGTTTCGTTTTTCAGGTCAAACTTTTAACGATTTTGTGTTTTTGTACGAAAAACTTGAAAATGGATATTTGACAATGAAAAACTGAACGATTCTGGTGAAATGAGCTATCAATTTGTTTCAAATTTTCAGTTCTATTCGAATTCATCAAAAACATTCAATAAAAATTTGTCTAGAATCGAGAAAACACCAAAAAACCAACTTCGTGGCGAGACCCGCCAAGAGCCAACAAGACCCAACACTTTCGGCGTTTTTAGTAACTGTAAAACTTATAAAAAACTATGAAAAAAAATAGGAGGATCCGTGAAAAATAAGAAAACCAAGAGCAAATCAAAAAAAAAGAAAAGTGAAGAAGAAAAATGAGAGATAATGAAAAGTTGGGGCAGAGTGGTAGAAGTGATAAATTGGAAGGTGACTTCTCTTTCATCTTTGCAAGACAAGTCAACTCAACAATTGCTCTTCGACACTTGGAAGAGCCATGATCACATTTTTCTCTCTTCTGCCTCCTGACAATGAAAAGGAAAAACAGGCAAAACATCAATAGAACAACAAACAATAACTGGATAGTAACTGGATCCTCTTCCGAAAAACAATGACTTTGTGTTTGGTTCAGGAGGGACGAAATGAATTGTTTGTTTTCTCTATTCGATTTGCACAGATTTTTCTGTTTTTTCATTTGGGACGGACAAAAAAATCATCCTTGATTTTCAACATTTCGGTTTGAAAAAAAAACAAGGTGCGAAAATTTGAAATTTAGCGTTTTTCTCTCAAGTTTTTTTCGACACTAACAAAATCAGGATGTTTTCATGTTTTCTCGCTTTTCCCGCCTCTTCAAAGTTCGTTTTCACGTGTTATGTGTGGATTTGAAGTGTAGAAGTGGTGTGGAAGGAGGAATGATCTTCGGACAAAATTTGGGAGAAAAAAAGCAGAGCAAAGTCAGGAACATAAAAAGAAGAAAACTTTGCATAAAAAAAACTGTTTTCTGATCAAGCGATGAGGAATTTGAATACCAAAATCTTTCTAAATCCCACCCAATCCGATAAAATATCATCCGTTGAAAATTGAAAAAGCTAAAGCTTTCTCAAGCTATCACAAGATGATAATCAGTGTGGTATGATTCTTGTCATTTGATTCTTAGGGAAATTCGTCAAAATTTCAAAAAGAAACCATCAAAAAACGCATGCCGGACACATTCTCATGATGAAATTGGGCTTCATTAACAGCTTCATCATGTGAACTTCAATGTGAACTTTGATAAGGACAAGGATCAAAAAACCTAACAAATGAACTTGGGAAATTACGAAAAGCAACAAATTTTGTATACAGAGAAGGTGTAAAAAAAGTGACAAGTGTTGAAAAAAAAATAAAAAATGTGTTTTGCCCTTGAGAACGAACCTCCCCTCATTTCCTCATTTCCTTTGTCTCAGTAGTCCGAAAGGATACATAATTTATGTAAGCAGCTTAGCAACTACAATAAGTTGAGGGACAGATGGTTTTCGTCTTTCCGTCCTACGCAGATGCCCTCAACGGAAAACAATCGTATTTGGTGTGCAAGGGGAAAAGAGCGCCCGGGTTTTCGGAACCCTGAGAGGAGAGTGGTCCTCTGGTCAATGTAACTCGATTCATTTCCGTGTTTCTATCAAGTGGAGAGAGGTTTTTGCAAGGGTTTTTGCTCATTTTGATTTGTTGCAATTCTTAGAGACGCTTTTTATGTGTTTTGGTACATTGTTTCTAGTGTTTCGCATCAAAAAAGTGTCAGAAACTTGGTCCAAGAACTGTTTCCCTGTCTCTATCAAATAGATAAAGATTTTTGCTCACTTTTTTGCTGATTTTGATTTGTTGCAAACCTTACAAACGGCGTTCCTGTGTTTTGAAACCTAGTTTTTAGTGTTTTTCATTGAAAAAAGTGTCAGAAATTCAATCCAAATATCTGTTTTGTGATTTTTGACTCTTTTCCCCATTTCTACTACAAACGCCAATAAGTTTGAAATCGGTGGGTCTCGCCACGAAAACAGTTTTTTAGCGTTTTCTCAATTAAGGTCATTTTTTTCTAATTTTTTAACACGAAATCGGGTAAAACGAAGAATTTGGAACCGATTGATAGTCAATTTCACCGGAATTGTTCAGTTTTTCAGATTGAATTCATAGATTTTGTGTTTTTGCTACAAAAAAAAATTACAAAAATGGATAATTTTCAATGAAAAACTGATTGATTCCGGTGAAATTGACTATCAATCGGTTCAAAATTCTCTGTTTTACCCGATTTTATCAAGAAACTTTTAAAAAAATCGATCCGAAATTGTGAAAACACCAAAAATTATGATATCTGACTTATTCCTCGACGAAATCTCTTTCGAAACATCCACGATTGATCATTCCCGATTTGTCATCATCTTCCCAATCTCTCCAACACACCGTCATGTTGTGAATAGTTTATTGTGACCATTGTGTCGGCCGAGAGAAAACGAAAACTAGTATGAAGGTGGCGCATGTATCATAGTTCGCTTTTTGTTACTTGTGTTTTTCATTTTGCCTTTTTTTTCATTTCCCTTGCACATCGCAGTTTTCTGTTTTTCCTGGAACAATCAATGACTTCAGTCCATTCGTTGTGAGACCCATTGTCCATTTCATTCCCATTTCCATTCTTCATTTTCCATTAGCTTTTCGACCACTTCCCGTCCCATTTTCCACTTGCAAACAACAATAAATCCCTGCTCTTCTCTCTCAACTGCTCTGCTCAATTTCTTCCGTCAATTTCTTCCCTCAATTTCTGTTGACCTTTCCCCTCTCCGTTTTCTCTTCTTTTTTTCTCCTCTGGTCCGATCTTTGGTATATCAAGTTCCCAATCTCATCCCTGAAGATCCCCCAATTACGAAATCCTCCGTTTTTCTCCTTTTCCTATCAAAGTACGTTTCCCGTCACGATTACTCACTTATTTACCATCCATATCGCACCACTTTTCGGTCAGATAGGCTGTAGCACGACCCTATTTATACTAGTATACCCTTCGAAAACCCCGTCATTTTCATTTTTTCTGTCAAAAAAAAGTGAGAAAAAAGTGAAAAATGTCTTCTTCTTCGTCGTATTCCTTACTTCCTACTTCAACGAATCGCTTTCAGAGAATGGTAACATGTCCTCCTCGTTCATTCACGGTGAGTACCATGGACCCCGAAACGCGCCTAGCAGCATGCTGACGCATTATTTGCGCTTGGCCATCGGAACAAACGCTGCGCACGTCCCCGACCCTCGGACACACTTTTCCGCTCGCCATTTTGTGTCCGACGTCTTATCGCTTGTGCCCGGCGAGTATAAATGTGAATTGTGTCACTTCTTTTGCCACTTTTCATTCGTCATTGTTTTAGGTTTTAGGGTTCAATTTTTCACTCAACTCTGCCAAATTGGTGTAATTTTTGCAGGAAATGAACATAAAACTCAAGATCGCGTTGGTCCTCATCTTCCTCCTCCATCTGTCGATGGCAATCGCTCGCAAGTCCACAACAGGAGTGGCACATCATCGATTGGTCCGGTTGCATACCATATTCATCACGTCCACCATCATGTTGGCCACGTCGTATTACATTTGGAAACGTGCTAATCTTGCGATTACGTAAGATTTTTGAAATTTCGCAATAACCCCGAATCCCTGTTTCTAGGACCTTCTTCCCTAGCCCAAATCCAGTTGGAAATCGACGACTCCGATTGTTATGCTTCCAAGATGTTGCTCAAGCTCTCATGCTGCTCTTCCTCTTCCTGTCACACATTGCTTTGTTCTTCTTCTACATCCTTCTTGGTGAGTGTTTAGTGTTTATAAATTAGCATGTGTGCAGACTAGAGGAACATGAAAATTAGTGCAGTTTGTGTGAGAACGCATGAAAACATCCAGTTCCCGAAATACTTTTCGACATATGACGACGTGTGCCAGACACAATTTTTGGCATAATCATATGCAAAACACGATACAAAAAGTGATAAAGATCATTGAAACTACAAATAGTAACACAATGAGCATAGAATGTACTACAAACATCAAAAAGTTTTGCAGTTTTCTTAGTTTTGGACCAATTTTCTCAAATTTCTTTGATGAAAATTGTTCAGTTTTTCAGTTCAAATTTCAAGATTTTGTTATTTGCATCGAAAATCAGAGAAAAAATGATGTTTGGCAAGCAAAAACTGACTGATTCTAATGAAATTGACTATCAAGTTGTTGCAAGTTCTTGATTCAGTCTAATTTCATAAAAAGAATTAGAACAAATCGGCCCGGAACTGAGAAAGCATTGAAAAACCGACTTCGTAGGAAAAATTTTGGACGTTTGAAGTAGAAAAATAATCGAAACACAAAGTTCTCAAGCCTAATTCAGATGTCAACATGACTGACAGTTGAAAGGTCCCAAAACAAAACTGGCTTGCAAAAAACGCAAAAAATCGGGGTTTAGAATTACCTGAAAACAGTCAAAAATGGAAATCGTGACTCGCTTCAACCCTCATTCCCTCATTTCCAGGCCCCGAACCAAACGTCATCGCTGTTACGAGTCTCAGCTTCATTGCCGCCTACGCCCATATCCTCATCTTTCTTGTCATTGCCGATCTCCTCCGTTTCTCCTTCAGAGTTATCAATAACAAAATCACACCAAATTCGGTTCATGCGTAAGCTGATTTTGACACTCATTTGGATATCATGCTCCTTTTTTCAGGTACCTTGAGACCAACCGTAGCTATCATATCGCTCTTGCCATTTTCCTTGGCTTCATGTTCATGTTCGCCGGGTTGTACTCCACGCACACGGATCCTGTTGTTCGAACGGCTAGTATTCCGATGAAAGTGAGCAAAGCAAGCGAGATTACAAGTTCATCTCTCAAATTTCAGAAGTTCGACACTGCAAATGGTGGATCAAATGTCTCCCTTGTTCTTCTTTCGGATGTGCACATTGGTCCATCAGTTGGAAGATCAAGAATCCGAAGAATCGTCGACATGACGAATGCCTTGAAGCCAGATATTATTGCGATCGCCGGGGATCTTGCCGACGGACTTGTCAAGGATTTCCAGGGAGCTGCAGAGCCATTGTGTGATTTGAGAGCTCCAGGAGGAGTGTACTTCGCAACAGGAAATCATGAGTACATGCATGGAAATGTTACGGAGTGGTTTTGGTTCTTGGAGAATTGTAACATTACTGTAAGGACATCAAAACCGAAGAAGCATTTCAGATTTTTGTACTTTCAGGTGCTCCACAACGCAAACAAGCATTTGACGCTTAACGGACAGAAGCTTTGCATCGCTGGAGCCGACGATCTTTATGCTGTCCGTGCTCATGTTCCTGGACATGGAATGGATCTCCGGAAAGCGCTTTCTACCTGCTCCTCGGACTCTACCAACATTCTCCTGGCTCACCAGCCAAACGCCGCAAAAATTGTGCTCTCCGACAAGGAATTGAGTCAGAAAGTGAATCTGATCCTTTCCGGACACACCCATGCGGGGCAAATGTACCCATTTGTACCAATAGTGCATATCGCTAATGCGTTTGTCAGGTAATCCATCACACTTCAAATTTCATACTCATTTTCCAAAGTGTTCTATTTTTAGGGGTCGCTACTACGACAAAGCCTCCGATACCTACGTTTATGTGAGCGCTGGTGTCAACTACTTCGGGCCTCCGATCAAGATGTTTGGAAGTTGCGAAATAATTTATATCAACATGGCGTAGAGCATGATTTCTTTACCGATGTATAATTGAATGTGAACATGACCCGGGTGACACGCACTTTTCTCACTGCTTTATTTATGATGTTCCTTCCTTCTCTCATTTCTATTTCCAAGATGAATCTGGTCACTTGAATTTTGACATATAAAGAGTTTCTTACTATCGATCGTCTACTTTTGTCGTTGTCCACAACTGAAGAAGAAAACGCGTCTTCCATTAGAACGACGTTACACAGCGACACACCCTAACGCTCACATGCCATTCATGGTGCTCGGCGAGGCCCGGCGAGCCCTTCTCCTGCTTTCATCTGCTGCTCGTCACTTCGTCTCTCCGTCTTCATCTTTCTCTTCCCCCCTTCTCTCTCTGCCTCTTCCCGTTTTCTCTTCCCATTCCAGTCGTGCTCTCCGTTTCCCTCATTTGACTGAGAGCAAAGCAACCTACTACACTTCTCCTCACATCACACTTTTTCTCGGTTTGTCTCGTCTCTCCTGTCCTGACAACAAAGATAATGGCAAAGTATAAGAAAGGTGAGAGCGCTTTGAGAGATGTTTACGGATTATGATTTTCTGGTTTTGTTTTAGGAAAAGACGCGAAATACGCAGATGTGCTTGTTGATGATGATGATGACGACCTTCCAATTGCAAGAAAGATTGCTGAGCATACTAAAGAGGTATGACGTCACTTCACGCTCTGAAACGTCCAAAAACTTTTAGAAAGACCAAGAAATCCATGCCTCGTTCTTCGAACTTGATGGAAAACCCTTCTCGGCGATCAACAAAACAATGCTTCCAATTTACATCGAGGATCCACACGACTAGTATTGTTATTTGTTATGGCCCTCGTTTTAAAAATTTGAAAATTTTCAGTTTTGACGAGTTCGGTTTCCGAAAACGAGAAGATGAAGAGGATCAGAAAAAGGATAATGAAGGGACATCCTCCAATGACGTATCGCCTTCCCAATTATCCTCGCCGCTAGAGAATAGTGCACATAAGTGAGTGAAATAACACTGTACTCTGTAAGTCTAAAAAAACCCATCCCATTTGCTCATTCCAGAATGAAACTCATTTCATGCATTCAAGACATACACAAAGAAGTGAAAGACGATGTCTTGTGGTCGCACATTGTGGGTCCCGAGCTCAAAACGGATAGATTTGAGGAGCTGTTGAAAGAGGGCGGCATACCACATTCCATGCGTCCATTTCTCTGGCCAAGGCTCTCTGGAGCCACTAAGAAACAGAAAGATGCGAAATACACTTATGAAAGTGTCCTGAGGCAGTGTGCGCAAGACAAACCGTCTATTGGTGTTCAGATTGAGCGAGACCTTTTGCGAACGCTACCAAACAATATCTGCTTTTGGAAGAAGAACTCAGAGGGCATTGAAGCTTTGCGACGTATTTTGAAGTCTGTGGCGTTTATCTATCCGGATCTTGGTTACTGTCAAGGAATGGGTGTCATTGTTGCAACCCTACTGCTCTATTGCTCCGAGGAAACCACTTTCTGGATGATGACTGCTTTAATTGAAGATATTCTGCCTCCCAATTTCTACACACAGACTCTCCTGGGCTTACAAGCAGATGAACGGGTCTCAAGGCACTTGATGAAGTGTCATGTACCTGATCTAAACAAAGCACTTGAAGATCATGAAGTTGAAGTAACTAAAATTCTTCATTCTTGTGGTAAATGTTATGTTTCCAGATCTCATTGTTGACTGTAAACTGGCTGCTAACCTTGTTTGGATCAGTTTTCCGAACCAGAGTGCTTTTGAGAGTTTGGGACTTCATTTTCTACTCTGGAAGTGTCAATATCTTCCGGGTAAGCTATACAATGAACTTTTCACTGTAACAAATGCGGTTTTTAGGTGATAATATCAATTCTCAAAATGCGAGAAGAAGAGATAGTGGAAATCGCAAACACTACACAGTCTTCTGCAGATATTTTCACTGCTTTGAGCCAACTCCCCACTTCGGTAAGCCATCGGGATCCTGAATATTTTAGACTTTGAAAATGTGACTAATTTTCAGGTTACTGAAGTGGAAAAAGTCATCGAGTACATGGGATCGTTTGAATTCACCATAACCGATCATCTGATATCCGAGTTACGCAAAAAGCATCAAGCAGTTCTCATGGCCGATCAAGGAATGATTGTCAACACTTCAACTGATACAAATCTCCCAAAACAGACCACCCAGAGACGAAAACTGACTAGATCAAAGTCGATTATCAAGCAGATTTTCAGTTCTAAAGATGACGTACGTTCTCAAATGACAGGTTGCTCTAAACATGAGAAAAAGCGTTCAGGCCGCTGACCCAAAAAGCAAGAACATTCGTCAGACTGAAATCCTTGTAGACCTGAAAGAATCTGTGCTTCAAATCTGCCGGTATTTCATTTCCTGTGATGAAAAAATGGAACTCAATGTTTGTACGCAGGTAACTTATTCATAATGACTTTCGAAATTTGATTCTTTCAGGCGGATTACAGCCCGGAGAGTCATAACAAGGACATTGCCAACTACCTAAAAGGCAGGAGAGTTGGTGCAAAACGAGCCAGGGCCTTGTTAGACTTTGCAAGAGAAGAGGAGAATGAATTAGGGTTCAGGTAGAGAGTAATTTGCATTCTAGATGAGCGCCCCCATGTTTCAGGAAAAACGACATCATCACAATAATTAGTGAAAAAGACGAGCATTGCTGGGTGGGCGAAGTGAATGGATTACGCGGTTGGTTCCCGGCCAAATTTGTCGAAGTGGTCGACGAGCGAGGAAAGAGCTACACAATTTATGGAGATGAAGCCGTGTCACCGGAGATCACCGAGTATATCCGAGGACGATTAGCTAATAGCTTCCGGCAAATAATGGATCATGGAATACGGGAGAACTTGATGTATACCTCAATGGCATATCATCCATGGTCGTTTATTGAGGACATTGCGTATTATTCAGTGGAGAAAAATTTCAACTCGGTGTATTCAAGGTTGACACTTTGCAACACATTCAATCTTGATGAGGATGGAAAGGTGAGCAGGGGAAAGTGACAAAAAGCACGAAGCAAAAAAGCAAAACATTTTGACCCAGGCAGGGCTCGAACCTGCAATCTTCTGATTAGAAGTCAGACGCCTTATCCATTAGGCCACAAGGCCACACAGAGAGCGGCGTCCGGGGCAGTATATAAATGCGGCCGCTCGCTGAAATTTTCCTCCCATGGCTGACACAAAGAAGACAAACATAGGGAGAGAAGCAGAAAAACCGCAGTTGACCGTTTTTGGTTTTGTGGAGCTTATTGAGGTACTTTTTGGACAATTGGGTACTTGCAAACATGATAAAAACAAGGAAAACGAAAAGAAAAAAGATTTGACCCAGGCAGGGCTCGAACCTGCAATCTTCTGATTAGAAGTCAGACGCCTTATCCATTAGGCCACAAGGCCACACCGAGAGCGGCGCCCAGTGCAGTATATGAATGCGGTTTCTCTTTTGAAATTTCGATTCTTCTTTGTTTCAAGCATTTTGCTTCAATAATTTCATTTCAGATCTTGACGCCCGAAGAACTGCTTTTCCGTTCTGTCCAACTGATAAACGACTCTCACAATGCAGTGTCCGCGCATTCCGATGTCAAGTTAAGGTCAGTTTTCTAGAGTGGTGGGTGACCTCTGACCCAACGCTTTCCATCTTCAGAAGTCTCCTCGTCGTCGGTGTAAACGAGCAATGCATTCACCTCTGGTTCGACCTTCTCTGTTCCGCCACACAACACGAACACATCAGGAACAAGTACTATCACAGTTGGGCCTTCATTCGCTCGCCCGCCTGGCGCCAGATTAAGTGTGACCTGCGCCTATTGAGTCAGTTCTCGTTCAACCTCAGCATGTCGTTTGAGATTGAAGGCATTGATAAGAAGAAGAGGAAGTTTGTGAATGGGGTAAGGCATGCTGCAGGGGCAAGTGAGATCATCTTTTTGCAGCTACTTACAAGTCAGAAGAAGAAGATTCTGTCTACAGTTGTGTCCTCTTCACAGGACAACAAAGCGAATGCAGATGAACCGTTGAAGCAAGGGGTCACTGACATGCTAATCAAGCATCATTTGTTTAGTTGGGATCTCTAATTTCTTTAGTTCCGCGTCTGTTTCCATTTTGCCACCGGGTTCGGTTTGGTTCTGGTCTTTTCTTCTTTTTCCCTATTTTCTCTCATGATCTCTCACATGATCCCCACCGCCTGTAAAACAGATCAAAGCCCAGGATAAAGAAATCTTGCTTTTTCACAGAATGAAGAGGGATTCAAAAAAGATCAATACACAATTCAATTCAATACAGAAGCAGATGTTATAAGGGAAAGACGAGATCAAAAGAGACAGGTGTGAATAAGATTTAGACGGTACATTGATTGATGCACACCACCCGGTGTACTGGTGTTTGGGAGTGATGGAAAAGGTGGCCTTGAGGACTCATACGGTTCAGACCCACAGAGAACTGAAAATTTAAACTGGATTGAATAGGCAGCAGAATTAAGGGTGCATACCTTCCATGGAGAGCACCCAGACAAGTTGGCATCTTGCTGCTCCGTAGAGAACACATTTCTGGAGAATGAAGCGACTACAACGCCATTTTCATACCGGAGCCCGTAGACTTGCACATTGTTGATTCTATCAGGAACAGGGGATTGGAATCCGCGGACGAACTCGTCAGTAACGATGACTCTTCCATTTATCACACGAACAACGATGACATCGAGACCAGAGTACTGTAAATGAAATCAAGTCTTTCTGATCTTGAACCTAACTCAACTCTACTTTATTTTACTCTCCCCTTTTTTTGTTACGTCAAACGTCGAACCAAACAAATTAGAGTCACATTATTTCGTCCCCTAATTGAATTGTCTCTACGTAGGTCTCTTGGACGGTTGGGTTGAAGGGTTGTTGTGTAAAGTAAACAAAATTTGATGCGTGGGTAGGGTAGTACTGTAGAAGGTCAAAAAAACAGCGCGCTTATTGTCTATGAAAGAACAGAGAGAAAGTTATGATAACGAGAATGAGGGGAGAGGGTGATAAGGAGAGGGTCTGAACTGAACTGACCAAGGTGTTGCAGACAATGGGAAGGTTTGGTTTCAAGCTATTGTTTATGGTATCAGTATCAGAGTATCAAGGTTGCAAAGTCTCTTGTTTTTATAATGGGAGCTGTTTGAATTAGTCTTGAGTTTAGAATCTGTTCTAACATTTTTTGAGCACTTGTTGAACCCTAGTTTTTTACTTTTGGGTCATTTGGAACACAAACTTTCATTCTAGAACATTCAGAGAGCCCCAAATAATCTGATCTTCAATTTCCACTGTATTTCAGATGCAAGTTTTTCGGTCCTCTAACCGTTCAAACCTCTAGTTTTTCATTCTCCAACTTTCAACTCACCATACTGTTACCAAATCCAATAGCAGTCCATCCCGAGCCAGTTGGTGGGATTCCAGTCAACACGACACGGAAGTGAATGGTACTGTCACGAATGCCATAAGTGATCTGCTGACCATTGGTGACGAACGTACATGGTGTTGGGGTCACAGAAGCTGAAAACGTAAAGTTTAGAGCATAAGAAGAACAGAAACACCAAAACACAAGACCTACCAATGAGAAGTGAGAAAACAGCAACGGCAATTAATCGGATCATGAAGGCAAGTGAGGTTTCAAGGTGCGGTTTTCGGATGTCGATAGATCAAAACTTCTGACGAATTTCCTCTTTCCCTGTTGCCGTCGTCAAACACCGATAGACTTGATGATAAGGCGCTAGGGCCGTGCGGTTTCCCAAGTGTCCCCCCTACCTGTCTTGCCATCCTCACCTGACCCCGCCCCCTTAGGGAAGGCGTTACAAAATTTCTGAAGGGTCGGGTCACGGTTGAAAGAAGGGGGGAAACAAAATTTGCAAGTGAAAGTGAGTTCTTGAGACAAAGACGGACATGCGGCACCCGAATCGCAGTTATGTCTTCTGGAATTAGGCGCCCATTTGTTATCAATGATTGCGGGTCGGGTTAAACTGAACGAGAAACCAAAAAGTGACAAGAGAGACCAATTTGGAGGTTGTTTGAAGGCAGATACCGACTGTGTTAACAGAAAAACGCGTGTCATAAACAAAGATGCTGAATTGAGGCTGAGGTGAATGTGGCTTGATGTGGCTTGTGATCTATTGTAGTACTAGGTGTTCTGTGTTCTATGTTCAAGATCTGTACTTGTGATTGGGCACTTTGTAAATTTCCGGTCACCAAGTGTTTTTTTGCGTTGTTTTTGAACTCGGAACTCTCAAAAATGGTGTTTGAAGTGTACATGGATAAGAATCCGATGCTATCTATTTTGGATTCCAATCTTGGATCTTGTACGTTCCAGAATCACATTGAAATGTGGACCTGATCTAGGTACATCTTTTTTGACGTCACTGTCACACTTTCCGGACGTTATTTGTCAAAAATTTCGATCATAAATGTAAAAAGGGACATAACACTGGAACACCAATTCGAAAAATGTGGGGCCCCCTGCTCTCTCTCCCGACCTTTTCTTCTCTGTTTGCCGACCGATCCAACAGAAACGGCCGGCCGACCGGTCTCTCTCTCGCTATTTCCATCGAAAATACTCGCCATTGACTCGTGGCCTTGTGGCCTAATGGATAAGGCGTCTGACTTCTAATCAGAAGATTGCAGGTTCGAGCCCTGCCTGGGTCAAATCTTTTTTCTTTCCTTCTTCTTTTGTTTTATCATGTTTGGACCTTGAACATAGTGATCTTTCTGCCATTTTCGTAGTGTATCTGGAGAAAACCGGTTTTTCCGTATTCTTGGCTTCGTTCCAAGTCCTAGTCACAAAACGCAAGCCTGTATCTCTGCTTATTCTTTTTGTGAGTCACAATTCATTGTCTCTTATTATAAATTGATAATTTATCACCCTTTTTTGGGAAAATCTGATCGAAAAATCGGAAAAACCTCTTCACTCTTTCACTTTTCTTTTTCCCTATCACCCACACCCTTATTAGTGTGTAAAACAGTGAGTGGCTTGCTTTTCCTTATTACACTACTTCATAGTTATGCGCAGCTAACGCATAGTTGTCTTATTGTTATCATTGTCATTTCACAATGAAGTGATATTAGAATAACTGATAAGAGGGGATTTTCAAAGAACAAAAAGAAGTCACGTTGGGGGATGGAGATGGTCAGTTTCGGTTCCAGTTTCCAAGGTCAAAAGTTCTCGAAAGTACAGTAATTTTTTCTTTAATTTCCTAATTAGGGTCCAAAATTGTTTGTTCGATTTCGTTTTCCTTTACATTGCAACAGACCAAAAATCCAAACACACCAAAAACAATAAAGTTCCCGAAACCTGTTTTCTTCTCCTATTTTCGGTCAAAATTCGCACTTGAAAACGAAAACCATCACAGACATCTGCAAAATGAACTTTGCACGTCACTGCACTGCACTGCACTGCAAGGTCATGAAATCATCGAGATCAATGAAACAACACATTTCATATAGTAATTCATATAAATAAGGAGAGGAAAAAAAGAAAAAGAAAAAAAAGGTACAGGTTACAAATAACTTTTTGACAACACGGGGCACCGAGTAGGTAAAGAGGGGACTTCAACAGTTTGGGGATTTTATCCTTGGAGAATAAGGGACAGAGACAGAGAAAAAGGATCACAAAAGTAAGTAAGTTTGTAAAGTTTTGAAAAGGAAGTGAAAAATCCATGAAAAGTGACAGGAATACGAAAGAAAATATGGGGGACAGGAGAAACACCGGCTCACATTTCTTGGGGGAAGGGAAACGATGTGAGAGACTTGAAATGAAATGAAATGCGACAGAAAAAAAAGAAACCACACTTCCTAAACACCCTGAACGTTGTTATTTGATTGATCTAGAAGTCAGAAATGGCAAAATCTTTGCATAAGAAGGAGGTAGGGAAAGATGGGATTTGGCGACAGTTTAGAAGAGATGAATGGCAAGGATGGTGACCAGAAGAGAAGATATGGCAGTGGTGATTGGGGAGGTCTTGGTTTCTTCTGAAAATTGGGATTTTTTGTTGAAGTTTCAAATGAAAGTGAAAAATACGTTTTTTTAGCACTTTTGGACCCTAAGAGCCTCAAAAAAGCTCAGAATAGGCTGTTTTAGAGCTCATTTGAAAGGGTTTTCGGGGGTTTCGAGAAGATTCAAATAGTGCTAAAATTTGAGCAAAACATCTTTAATCAACCCTGATGAGATTCTGAACAATTCCGGAAAAAAAAAATTTACAATTTTTTTAACACAAATTTTTTTCGAAAAAATGTATTTCCAAGAATCGTTTCAAATCTTATCAGGATCAATAGAAGAAGTTCAGCTCTATTTTTATCACAATGTGGATTTTCTGGAAACCAACGGGAACCTCTTCAAATCAGTCCTCAAACTCCAGATTTTGGGTTTTCTCGTTATTTTGAGAGCTCAAAAGTGCTCTTTGGAAGCGAATTTTTACAAATGAAGTACTGAAACATTGAACAGCATGCTAAGAAGTATCTAGCGACAATATAAAAATCCCTTGTTAACACCCCACCTTTCTCAACAGCCTGCAGCTCAACCTTCAATGCATCCTTCGCCATGCTTCCCCATCCCAACGCATTTCTAGCCTTCAACTGCACGTGATACTTCTCTCCGTGTTGCAAATAGGTGCTCAGGTCCACTGTATGAGTCCATTTGTCGTCTCCATTGTTGTCACTCTTCTTCACTCTCACACTATCACAATCCTCTGGGAGGAAGTGATCGGCAAGTTCGTTTCTGTGGCAAAGCTGGTATTCCAAGATCTTGTTGTAAGCTCTAACGGTCCAAGAGAGTTCAGATCCGTCTAATGAGAGTTGTGGAGGTCCCGGGCGTCCTGAAATAGCAGGAATTTATTTCTATTTGCTCTTATTTGCTCCTATTTCCCAACATCCCTTGCTGACCCCAAAACCAATTATATTCGCTATCTGTCCGTCCCGATGTAAGTCACCCCGTGTTTCCCCTACTAATTCATTATGTAAATTTGTCGGTGCGGTCGGTATTCAAAAGGTGAGCAACAGCTTCGTCTTGAGCCCGGTGTGAACGAATAATGAGGGCTCGACAGGTGAATTATTCCCAAACACCCCAAACGAGGAAACACGACATCGGAACCGGAACGGAAAGCCAAAACGAAAATGATTGGCAATTAGTCGCCCCCCGTCGAATGTCATCACGCACCACTAACGTGCACCACAGCGGTCACAGAGCCGAGTTTGTTGGAAATGCGACAAGCATAGTCACCGAACGCCTCCTCGGAAATGTCACCGACAGTCAGCGTCGACTTGCTGTACCCGTTGAGCCGTTGAGCCGTCTCCGAAGTTTGTTTGAACTTCTCGTCATTGAACTGCAAAGTAACGCATTATTCATCGCGGGTTGCGTGACATACGTTAATCTTGTAACCATTGAAGAGCCACTCGACTTGCGGCACTGGAGTTCCGTCATAAGTACACCAGAATGAAGCGTTTTGGTTTTTGCGCACTGGGATGAATGTGTCCTCGTTTTTCACCCATGGTTTTTCTGGAAGTAAAGGATTGAAACATGGAAAAGAGGCGGGGGTTGTGGTCAGTTTGAGGGAAACTGAAGGAACCAATAGAAAGGATAGTAGGACATTTAGAAGTATCATTAATTTGATGTCCCCAGGAAACTTAGAATGTGTTGGTTACACATGTAGTTAGATGAACTGAAAATGACCTAGATCCTCGGATTCTAGTGTTTTCGTTGTTCCACCGATTTCACTTCTTCTGACGTTGTTTGATAGAGGATTTTGCTTTTCAAAAACCTTTTTTGAACCTTCAAAGTCCCAAAAACCCGAAATCCGGAGTTTCTGAACCGAGTTTTATGGATTTTAGACATTTTCTAGAGGTTTTAAATAGTTGAAACGTTAGATCTGAACCTGACTATCATTCCTGAATGAATTCTGAGAGAATCTTTCGGATTCTAGAAAAAAAATTTTGGGTAGGAAAAAATTTGAAAAAAAAAAATTTTCTCTGAAATCCGCAAGATTTTGATCAGAATTAGTAGTATAGGTTGAAATCTATCTATTCCACTACTTGGGATTTCTGGAAAATGTCGGGAACCCATCAAAATCAATCTACCAGCTCCGGAATTTGGACTATTTTGAGACTTTGAGGGCCAAAATGGTTTCGACATCAAAAAACCGAGAGAAAAAGACTTCTCTAGTAAATGTGAAATTCCCGCTCTTTACCCCCTTAGATCTTGCCTCTTATGACTCCCAACAACTCAAAATATATATATCAATACGTTTTCCCATTCCCACCCATATGGTCTGGCATGTTGGATCGGATAATCGCAAATGCACATCATTTTGTCTCCCCGCAAACTGTCACCTATTCGATCCTTTTCGATCAACCATCTGTTGAATAGATGAGCCACCTAGCCTAAATCATCCCTCCATCCCAAATCTAAATCCAAATCCCCTGCCTCCAATTAACTGACTAACTGTCTTTACAGGATTAATATTTTTCTCTTTCCTCGGGAAGAAGAATCATTTTCCTTCTATGTATACTATAAACAAAAACATTGGATGAGATAGGATGGGATGGGATGGTACATCATAAATTGCAGCTGCCCCTCTCCCCCCAATGGTCCCCTTTTGTTGTCCCAACACCTAAAGGGCAATTGGTCGGCGGGGGGCAGATGTTGAGACGAGTCCAAACACATTCACAACATAGCACAACACGACATTCGCACCGGATACTCAACTCACCTTCTCGTTCTCCTTGAAGCGGCTCTGAAAAAGAGATGGGTGATTGATAGGCACACGTCACGTCAAACATTTGTTTATCATTTTGTCAGGTCACGTACACCGCAAAAAGTGATAAATGATTGGGGGTTTTGATCGGCTCTCTCGGCTCTCTCTCTTGGGTCACACATTTTACACTCACTCTTATCAAAATATCACATTCCGTATCAAAAACACACTCTCAAAAGCATCCAAAATGTATTACCTGCAACATGGATGTCAATAGTCGCCTTGTCCACTCCTGCAACATTCTCCGCTAGACAGTTGTACTTTCCAGCATGGTGCTTCTTGACGTCTGAGATGATAATCCGGGCTCCTCCATGCTCTCTCTTGATGTCTTCCGGAAATTTGGCAGCCTGTAACCCCACAAACCGATCATTAAAGGATCAAGAGTCATGATATTCAACCTCCCCCCGGCAATTAGCCCCGTCAACGGATTAGTGGCCAATCGACGTACCTGTTTGGTCCAGACCACTCCTGGCTTCGGGTTGCCTTCTTTCACATGGCACGTGATCACCAGGTTCTTTTCGCCTACACGAGCATGGTAGACACCTGTGTCTGGGGAGATGACGACGAGCGGTTTGACTGCAAACATAAACGTCAATGTCACATTCTTTAGGGCAGATGGAAGAGAAGCGAAGGGGAGATTTCGAAAGACATTGCATAATGACAAATGGGTCATAATAAGCATGGGGGTTAACGACGATCAGATAAGACTCGTTCAAGTGGACTAGGGTCTTTGAATTAGGAATTCCGAGTTGTGAAACTCAAGTTATGGAGCTTCCCAAGGGGTCTAAGCTTACCTTGAACCTTCACAACAAATGTGATACTGACTTCCGGTTCCGCCAACGCGCATGAGTAGTTCGCAGAGTTGATTGGCTCGACTTTCTTGATGGTGAGCACAGATGTCTAAAGGAATGGATGAATTTAATTCAGTTAAGTTAGACTGGAGTCCCGGAGCAGTAATCATGTGCAAATCAACTTACTGCGCCCTCCATCGACACTTCGTATCCTCCATAGGTGTCAAGAACATCGTCATCGACAGCCACAACATCGTCGTTTTTTCTCCAGATGATTGTAGACGATGGGTCTTCTACTTCACAGTGGAGGGACAATGCTTGGCCTTCTCTTGCCACTTGCGTTCCTCCTTTTGTCCTTATCTGGGCACTAGTTGTGGCTACCAGGAGACCAAGTCCGATCAAGATCAAATTCATGATTCTGAAAAAGTTAAAGTTCAAAAAGTGCGAAAAAGAGCAACAGAAGCAAGAAAGAAGCAAAAAGTAGCAAATCGAAACGGAAAAACAGAGTTGCAAGTGTAAGCACTGATTATCTCTCCCCGTCTCTCTCCTCTTTTACAGTCCCCCTCTCTCTCGCTTATCATTAGTATAATTGTGTACGGCGTGCTGCTTGCTGCTTGCCTGACTATCATAGTGGCAAGAGGAGGAATGGACAGGCAGTAAAACTCGTCCGTGATTTGCTCATCCGTCCTCCCGTCTGTCCATGCAAGGACAACAACAGAAGCGTTTTGGGTAGAGGGGGGTGGGCCGAAAGGACCGAAAGGGGTGTGGTGTGGTGAGGGAAAGTGGCGATATGAATTAGGCACATTTACGATTCCCCAGATGATTGTGACTCTCTGAGAGGAATGGGTCAGAATGGGTCAGAACAACTGAATGTTCTTGTTCTGATTTCTGGATGGAAAAGAAAAAGAGGCGGAGCTAGAGGGGGTGGAAACTGGATTGAAACTCAATATCTGGAAATGATAACAAAAACAAAATTTGTTTAGAAGTGAGTCACAGTTTATGAGATTCTTGCAAAAAAGTGTGACCCAAGGTATCTCGTTGCAGGTATCTGTTTATTGGAGGACCAATGTAGAGAAGGGAACACACTCTCTGTTTGCAGGGGGTATGATAAGAAGGGGTCTTGGAGGGGTTATAACACATTAGAGCAAACCAAACCACCAAGCTCCGCCCAATTGAGAGAAACTGTGGTAGAAGATGAAAACAAGTGTTGCGGAGGAGTACGTGGGTGCCGCAGGAATACACAACCACACACTTTATAGAGCTCATGAAAAATACGAACGAGAAAAAATTGGAAAAAATTGAAGAAAAATTCTTCTCTCTTCTCGCTACGGCACTTTTTTTGCAATACAGCGATATATATCACACTACTTGCAATCGCGAGATATATAATAAAATCATGTGAACATCTCATCTCATCTCATCACAGGCTCATCTCATCTCACCCAAGAGGCGTTTAGTAGGAAGGCGAAAGGCAAAAGTGACAGAGAAAGCGCCCATTCCAATAAACGCCTTTCAAATTGATGAGCACTGGAGCCCCGTCTCTCAGAGATTGAATGACCATATGAAAGGCGGAGGAAGGGGTGGAGCCTTGGGGGTGGGTGGTCTAATTGTGGGCTAAGGTCGGCCGGGGGACTCAATCAGAGCATCCGGGGAAGAGTCTATTGTGGTGGCTTTTTGTGTTGCATAATATCATGATGAGGGAAAATGGGGAGGAGGGGGAGATGCGCGAAGTGTGATGATGTTTTTCTACTTTTTTTTGAGTAGTTGCAGTGTTTGCATAGTAGCGCTTTTTGCAGAAACAGATGGGGATATGGGCTTGTTCAAGTTGAGAGGAGGAGGAGGAGAGGTGGAACTTCAAGAAGGGACAGGTGGCTGGAATCTTTATTTTCCGGAACCACGGAACCTAATCTATCTACTACTGCGGTCACAGGAAGTGGCACTCGGCGGGTCTCGCCACGAAATCAGTTTTTTGCTGTTTTCTCATTTCTGGTCTGATTTTCTCAGATTTTCTCTAGAAAAACAGGTAGAAAATAAGATTTGGAACCTAGAAATAGCCAGCTTGACCAAATTCAGTTAGATTTTTATTGCGAACTACTCGTTTTCGTAACTTTTCCGCCAAAAACACAAAATCTTAAATTTTCCTATGAAAATTGTAAAATTTCGGGTCAGATTGATTATTTATAGACTGCAAATCTTCTGTTCTATTTATTTTTTCCAAAGAAACTCAAAAAAAATTGGTTAAAAAACGAGAAAACAGCAAAAACCCGATTTCGTGGCGAGACCCGCCGAGTGCCACTTTTCGTGACCGCAGTTGTCTTGGTCCCTGACAATTGTTGTGCGTAGTTTTCCGGTAAAACATCAGAATCACTATCCTAAACATAAACAAAACCAAAACTCCGTAAACAAAAACTTGATACCTAACCCACTATCGGTGATCAGCAAGAACTAGACAAATCGGAACCTTAGACCCACTAATCACTCAAAAAACTGTCACGGAAGTGTTAGAAAGCCACCGACAAAGAGAACCGACACCTAAACAGCAAAAAAAACTTGCTAAGAGAATCACTGACAAGCGTGAAAAGGAGAGGGAATCTAGTGTGAACCTAGATGGAATGAATGAAAGAAGGAGAACACCCATAAACCTTGCACTTTGCTCTAGCTCCTCCCTATGTACTTTGCAAAAAGGAGCGCCCATGCAGTGGCGCCAAATGGTGAATTGGAGAGAGAGCCACCTGCCATTTTACTATGCGAAGGACACCCAATGGAAAAAACCAAGGCAGGTGCAGTGGAAGGTATCAAATCTTGTCTTGAAACACGCAATGCCCTTTCCGAAGAGAAGAGGCAGATGTCTAGGACATTTCGAATAGTGAAAAAGGGTCTAAAATCATCGAGTATGTGTACACACGGGTTCCGGAATGACCTACCCCTTGAAGGCCGGAACCGTTTCGCGGATTCTTGTGTATGCATTTGTTCGGTTGCAACATTATGTTACTTTCGGGAAAGAAGGAAGGAAAGTGCGTTATAAGGGGGGACACCACCCAAATACCGTGCGGGAAGGGCGAGAAACTTATTATTAATGTTTAATGGGTTCTCCTCCCTTTTCTCCTAGGTTGAATAGAAGCCGGAGGAGGGAGAACGGTCAGTGAGAAGGGGTACACAAAGAAACACGGAAAGTTGCAACTGATTGCGTGTTCAAGGTTAGCATATTCCGTCCCTTTTCCATGTCCCAAAAAAGAAGAAATTGGGTGAAAACGAGTGACAAAACCACGAGAGAAGCAATAAGATTTTGTTGCACACACTTATCTTCTCCCCCCCCCCTCGTTTTTCTCCGAAAAAAGAAGCAGAGTGGACACAAATGACCAGAGGGCGAAGAAGGGACTTTGTGTGTGTGCTGGGACGTGCTGAGTTGGAGAGAGGAAACAGTGGTTTGATGAGATGAGATTCTGAATCAAAGAACTCAAGAACTCTAGGGCGTTTGCTTTCACTGTAAACTGCGAAATGGGGAGGGACGGGACCGGAAGAAGAAGAAGAGTGAATGGGAATGCCGGTGATGTGATGATTCATCGGAATCTTTACGAAAAGTTTACAGAGACAGTGTAAACCTATGTGTGCATAGTCAGTACTGAACGAACAGAACGAATGGAACTTCTACTTCAAAATGAAAGCCAAATGGCTCCAGGGCGTCGAGAAGGAAGCGCAAAAGTGGTCGGGATGAATGGCGGTGTTTATGCAATACAGTGGGATTGGGGCGTGGATTAGGAGAAGTCTAACGGAAAGGAGAGTGCGGTGGACAAACCGGGGATTACTGCCGACAACAGGGCCAATTGTGTAAGTATATGGCGTGTTTGTGTGTCCTCCTGCCCTTTTCCCCCCTTTTGAAATCTTGAGAGAGGAAAAATTGTTCCGATGGGTGATGGCTCCCCTCTCCTTTTTGCTCTTGTTCCCTTCCGGTTTTTAAATTTATGCACGAATACATCAAATTAATGAATGAGCAGAGAGGGAAGAGTGCGCAAAAACCACCCAAGATCGGTATCTTTTGAAGCTGGTGAGACGAGACGAGTCGAGACGGGGGGGAGAGGGTAAAGGGCAAAATTTAGAAATATGGTGGTGACGGGATGGAACGCACTTTTGGTTATGGGTGATGAAATGTGGAGAGAGCAGCTGGAAAGGGCATACGGACGGGAAAAGGACGATTTTGAAAGATAGAAGAGGATCTACTACGAACGCCAAAAAAGTTGGGTGTCGGTTTTTCGCCGCTTTCTCAGGAATGGGGTAATTTTTTCAAATTTTGGTAATAAAACCAAGAAGAACAAAATGTTCAAAACTGATTGATGGTCAATTTCATCAAAATCATTCAGTTTTTCAGGTCAAATGTTCCGATTTTGAGTTTTGCGAGGGAAACCAAGAAAATTGAAATTTGAAATTGAAAAACTGTTAGATTTTGGGAAATACGACTATCAATTAGTTCCGAATTCTCTGTTCTAAATGAATTCACTGGAAAAGAAGCAAAAAAGTAGGTATTGGGTACAGAAAATACCAAGGCAAAGAATCAGGAAAAAAAAGGGGCGGGATCCGACGACTTTTGGCGTTCCAACTAGAAGATCTCAAAGTGTTTCACAAAAGTTTCAGTGAAAAAAGTCACACAAAAGTCACAAAACAAACAAAACTCCCGTCCCACCAATCCGACCAAACAATGCACCATGACAACTAAACCAGCAAAAAGAAAACGAGGAAAAGGGAGAAAGGGAGGGTACCGAGATAATGAGTCCAATGTTATGATGCGGGACAACGATATAGACGTGCCCGCGCGGGACCATCAAGCGGCATGCCTTTCAAGTCATTGCTGGTCACTCATTAGATATGAGCTAGCTGTCAGCGGATCCTAATGAGAATCGAGAAATTGTCACAGCCTCACAGGTACCCGGTTTCCTTTGTTTTGACTTTATTCTCTATCCGGAATAGAATACTTCAAGCGCATGCTAATCTTTTGGATCTAACTGCCTATCTATCTAATTAGTTTGGATAGCTACTGTCGGCTCTGGGTTTGTACCTTTTGGGAAGTAAGGTCAGAGGGAAAAGGGAACATCAAAGTTAATTGCTTTCCATTTTATGCCTCCTGAAAATTTGGCAGCTTTGCCGCCGTTTCCCGCACTCCTAATCTAATTAAACTCCTTTTGGGTGGGGGTGGGAAGAAGCTTTGGCGCTTTGTCAATTTGGGAATTGAATTGGAATTGAAAAATTGAAATTCATGAATGAACGTTCCATTCTCTTTTGATACACTTTACATGGAAAAGGGACCCAAATTTTACGATTACCAAACTTATATCAATAGTACACGAAGCGGTAAACGTTGGCAAAGAGAAGAGAGAGTAAGAGGTCAATATAGATATAATACCGATAAGAAACACGATCCACTGATCGGTTAGTTTTATAGCTCTCTGTAACCTTGGACACCTCGGACACCCGTATGAAATGTATATGGACATAAAACGCGCGGGACACAAAAGTTGAAGGAGATGTTGCGCAACAGGAATGAGAACTTTTTTAGTTAGAGGAGGAAAAGTACACTTTTTGGTGGGAAAGTAGGAAAGTACAAAAGTCATTGAGGTGGAACAATGTTTTGAAAAGGAAGATTTTTGGTGAATAGGGGAGAGGGGAAGGGGAGGAACGCATGAGAACAGCGGAAGTTTTTACTTTGGAGGTGTCTTATCTGTTTTAAAAAAGCTGGAGTTCTTTTACATAAAAAGCAACTTTTGGAGGTCTAATGTGACAAATAGAGTGAACTTCCTTTTTGCTGTTTTTGACACTGTCTGTTTTTTTGTAACCGCCAATCCTCGACTCTCTTAGAATTGAACAGTTTACATCTCGAAAACAAATAGAGGTAACAAAAACTTGTCAATTATTAAAACCTTCAAAAGTCAATGATGATTAGTTTTGTAGTTGTCAATTTTTTAACATCTGTTATGATTGCCGAGATACAGAAGCATAACCACAACGCATTATGTCACTTGTGCCAAGTTGACCACCTGTTTGGAAGAGACAGCATATCTCGGGTATCCATAAAGATATCAAACAACTTTTAACTACAAAACTGTTGCAAGTAGTGTGTTGATCATTTCAGTAGTTGAAAACTTTTCAAAATCTCTTATAATTGCTGAGATACAAGAGCAAACAAATGTCCCAGTTGGACATTCCTATTCTTCCGTTTCTTGAAAGAAAAGTAAGAAATAAAGGTGTAAGTGTCAGTTCCAGCTGTTCCCCCTAGAGCTAACGAAGGCTGCACCTATATATTAGTGTGAACTTTTTCCAAAAACTTTGGTGTTTTTCAAGTTTTCCCATGATTCTTCATAAGTATGGAAGCTGGCAATAATCAACAGTGCAATTCATAAAGGTTTTTGAATTTTTTTGTGAAGATTTTTGTTGAGAACGAACTCAAAATAAAACATTCTCTGAAAATGCACCCTTTCTCAGCACAAAAACACCCTAGGATGGTGCAAAAAACCAGAAATCCAACTATCACACAACCAGAAGCGCAACAAACGATTACGGTACTAACGATTCGACTTTGACTCCCATTCCCCCACTTCTTCAGAATTTCCTCCGTTTACAAAACGATTAACGACCCAAAGTGCACTCTCGCATGAAATTTGGGCTGAGAAAACGGAGGAAATCGGCGAAAATCGGGGGATAAAGTGAGGATTCGTTAAGTTAAAGGTGGGTGACTACCGGACTGCATAATTGTGAATATGG
>LR537709.1:125748-186955 GCA_900883565.2 Caenorhabditis panamensis | reverse complement strand
GAAAGAGAAACAGAATAAAATTGGAAATAAAATGAAATGAAAATGAAAATGAAAACCAAAACAGGACATGCAAATTATTAGCGGACAGCGACAACGGCGGGGCGAGAAAAAGGAAAAGAAAAACGGAAACATCACGCTGGAGTGACCAGGCATCGGTTGACCACGGCCACCACTAAAGAGGTGCGTTTGTGTCGAATTATTATTATTATATTGATATTATTGTGATGGGTGATGGTGACTGGTCGGTTTATCACGTTTTCGCATTAGCGGACAGCCGAGGCGAGTGAACAAAAATTTGTGAAGCAGGAGGAAGAGGAGGAAATGTGTATGCAACTGTACAAAAATGAATGTAGTGGAGTTGGGAGGGGGTAAAATTGTAGTTTTAGGACTTTTCTATTTTTGGATGTTGAGAAAAAAGATTCTATAAACGTTCAGCTTGAAGAAAGCACGAGAATGAGCTTCCAAAAAACACTTTTGGACCTTCAAAGTTCGAAAAAAGCCTGAAAACAGGTCTTTTGAGATTCTTTTGAGTAGGTTTCTGGCGTATTTTGTCAAATTTGAAACATGGAGTATACAGATCCAGGTTAGTTCTTTCCATTTTAAATGGTTTTCGAATAGATTGGGCAAAAACAATTTTTCGCATTTTTTTGGTTGAGAAATTTTTCAAAACTTTTTTCTCGAAGAATCGTTTTGAAATCTGCTGGAATTATTGGAGCCTGTTTGAAAATATGTGTTTTATGTTTCAGAAATGATAAAAAAGCGCCAGGAACACACTCAGAAGAATCTCAAAACTTTCAATTTTGGGCTTTTTCTGTACTTTGAAGGCCGAAAAATGGAAAAAAAACACCAATTGCTCCCTGAATTTCATTGAAAACTCTTGGCAATTCAAACCCCCGGCAAATTTAGAGTGTTACTGCAAAATTTCTCTGGAAAACAAGACGAAATCGCTGAAAAATCATCAAAAACCAATGAATTCTCCAAGATTTTCAAAATTTCAAAAATTCTCCCAACGAGAAAAGATCAAACTGACGCAAGTGCCAAACCGCAAACTCTCTCTCTCTGGCCCATTCCCCCTTCCAGAAAGGAAGCTAATTATCCATTTGGTGCTATTAACCTTGAAATCGGTCCACCCATATCCATTCTCTTCCAAAATCCTATAATTACTCCATAAAGACCGCCAAAATCGAGGCGGGCAGAGATGTGGGGGGAAGTGAGGAAAAGCAAAAGTGTCACCTGTCAAGAAGCCGCGAAAACCGACATAAAACTAATTGTTGACAAGAGAAGCTTTGAAATCCAATGGAAATTGTTAATCTTTGTTATCTTTTTGATAAAATCAGTTGGAAAAGGAAGAGGAAAAGGAAAAGGAAAGGACAAGCCAAAACATCAATCACATAGAATCTGATGTGATTCCACCTGGTAACCTGACTCCCGAGAGAGAGCCGGCCAACCCGAGTTTTACACTGGTGGGCAAGAGGCAGAAATTATGAAAGTTTTACCTCACATATATCTCTCTCTTATCAGCTCGGATCATGAGTATGTTGAGCACTTTTTGACAGACATGTGGCTGGTTTCCGTCAATTTTTGATTTTCCGAGGCAATTCCTGCTGCTTTCTGTTTTTCTGACTCTCGATATAAAATAACAAACGACAAGTGTTAGTGGGAGTAGTACTACAGCCAAGAAAACCCCAAGAAAACCTAAAAACGTCCAAAATTTCAAGTATTTCCCAACAAATCACTTGAAAAGAAAAGAAGCTCTTGAAACCCGCCTATTTCTCATTTCACGCTTTTGGCGGCAAAATCTTGATATATGTTTGATCAGCTTTTCTCAGTGTCATTTCACTTGACCATAAAGAATTTATGAGATTTGAAGACAGATACAATCAAAATAAATACTCGCTTTGTGTGGCTTAGACAAGTTATAACAAGTTGGAAAAATGTAGCAAAAAAATGTGCAAAAAAAAATCATTCTTCAGAATTGACAGAATTCCTTGAAGACGCTGAGCTTCTGGCTTCTCCAATTGAGACAGAAGTCTCTGACATCACTTCTTCAGAGTTTTCAGACCCCTCCGTCACTTCTTCTTCGTCAATTTCGGGGTAGTTTTCTGGTTTGTCGTCTGTTTCCTCGTCGATAAGGATAGTGTCAGTTGTAGCAATACTAGCAAGAGCAGTGAGGGTTTCTTTGGTTGTGGTTTTACTGGAAAAAGGGGTTTTATGTACTATAAATAAAAGTTTTCTTGGTTTTGAACCAATTTTCTCAAACTGTTCTAAAAAAAACGGTATGAAAAGAGGATTTGGAGCCTAGATTCTGTCAGTTTGACCAAACTTTTTGAGTTGTTCATTGCAAATCACAAATATCTCGCCAAACTGCCAATTTCTAGACTTCAAATCTATCATTTCTTCATGTTTCTATCAAAAAAGTTTGAAAAAACTGGCCCAAAAACGAGAAAACGCCAATAAAAACACTAGAGACGGAGAGACTGCTCTCTTTCCTTTTTGCGGTCACTCTCTGTCTAACCGCCAACCAACAGCCACAAAACGCCGGCTAGTCTACACACTCTCCCCCAGCCGGTTTGTGTGCTTCCGTGGCGCAATAGGCAGCGCGTTCGGCTGTTAACCGAAAGGTTGGTGGTTCGAGCCCACCCGGGAGCGAAACTTTTTTGCTTCTTTTCTCTGACTTACTTCAACTGTTCTGCGGCTTTTACTGCATCTGCGACCTTATTGAAAACTCTGCTCTCATCGACAACTTCGTAGAAATCTGTTGCATCAAATAGACGTTTCAATTCGGACTTTTGCACGACAAAAAAGCATTGAACACCAGCTGCAGATAGGTCTACATAGACACTTTTCAAAGTTGAAAGACCCAAATAATCAACGTAAGGGAATCCATCACAATCTATGACTAGTTTACACCGATTATCAGATCTTTGGTCTCTCTTCCAGCGACGACGAGCTGCTTTTAGCTTCTGAAATGTCAATCAATCAAAATATTATGACAATGTACAATCCAAACTTACCGAGTCAAAAATATCAGCACTCCTGTCAGAATTCATCTGCTCAATTGTCACGAATGATTCGGATTTGCATCGTTCCCATTTTTTGACACACTGCCAAACGGACTGCAAAATAGGGGAGATGACCACAATTACACTCGAAACATACATACCATGGTAAATCTGTCACTACTAGTGAAAATCAGCGGGGCATCCATTCGGAAGATACAAACATTGCCTTGGATTCGTTCTAGGTCTCGTTTTTTGGTCTCTTTGAAACTTGCAGTTGTTTCGTCGTGGGATAAAAAGTGCCATTTGGGTCTTTGTGTTCTAATGATAGTTGTGAGTACTGCAAATCCAATCGCCATGAGCAATCCTTCCCCCATATCGTAGCATACTGTTAGGAAGAAACTCATGAGCCAAATTGCCTGAAAAGCCGCATTTCTGAAGAGTTACGAACCACTAAACCTTACAAAATCAATCTTGAAAACCGGCCAGAGACTCTTCAACTCTCCAAACTTCTCCAACATTCCCTTCTGCGCAAATATGATCATAGTTGATAAAATGCATTGTGGAAGGTATTCAAGAGCAGGTCCAATGTACAGAATCACTGATAACAGGGCTAGAGAGGAGAACAAACAAGTCAACTGGGTAGATCCTCCAACAGCAGCTCCAACAACACTTCTAGCAAACCCAGATGTTACAGGGAACACTGGGAAAAAAGAAGAGAGTACTCCAACAAATCCCAATGCGTAGAGTTCCTGTCCATGATTGATTTTGTATTTGTATCGTTTCTCGACAACTTTTGCAACAGTGATATGAATCGCCACAGCTGTGATTGCAATGGCTGCAGCATTCAGGCCAATGTGACGGATCAAGTCGAATCTTGGTAGGGAAGGTGGAGGAAATCTGAACGTCTCCTTTTCATAAGCAAAAAACAGCAAGAAGATCCCTACTCTGTGGGGATATTTCCCACAACTTTGACGTCATGTCTTCTCGAGAGTTCCGCCCAGTTGGTTGCACTAATACCGACGACCACCTGAGCATTAGTATCAATATTGGTTTGATGGGTCACTTCTCACCAGAGCTAACTCAAACGGTACTGGGTAGTTGAATGCGGAGTTTAGCCATGGAGCCAGGTACTCTTTACCAACTACTAAAAACAGGAAGGAGGAAAGGGAGATTGATAAAGTGGGGATGTGTACATTGTGCAAATTGTCTATGAGGTCCCAGATTCTCTAAACTTTTTGAAATTAGGGTTCTGCAAAGAAGTAGAGACACCTACATAGTAAAGGTACCCCGGACCACTTCTTCTGGGCAATCGGACTCCCAGGATTTCACCAATTTGAGCGAAAAACACATGAATCCCACCACCAACCACAAAACCAGACATGACTTGCTCGGAGAAAAGAGAAGTGAGGTATTGTAAACGGAACACTCCCATGAACACCTGAAACAGAATTTTGAACATGTAACACTCTTCACTCTTGTGCTTTTGTACCTGAATAACACCCGCAAGAAAGATAATAGTGGTTGCTACGTGGATTTGTTTCACTGGGGTCACACCTTCAGTCCACATTTCCATAGTGACCTCTTCTAGGAATGATGTCTCATTTCCAAGAATTCTAAACTCTCATTTTCATGTTTCTCCTGTTTTTAACTTGTTCTTACTGCATCAGAGTAGTATTACTGATAATTGTGTCATTATCCATATCAATCAACTCATCCAATGTATGATTTACATATGCAGTTGCATTATAACTCGTCGCCGTTCTCAACATCACTTTTTCAATCGCTCCGTGGGTCATGAGAGAGAGAACCGCAAAGCCACCTATAAAAAAGAACGGGTGGTGGTCGATTTTGAAACAAACGAAGATGGTTTGGTTTAGTTTACCCAGCGCATTATGTTTTGAAGTCCCGAAAAAGATATAGAGGAATGAGGGGAAGATCGCTGTGTATAACCCGTAGACTGGTGGCACCCCGGTGATACTGGCTAGGGCGATACCTAAAGTTTGTACTTATTCTGGAAGGAAAAACCATTTTTCTTACCTTGAGGTACCGAAAAAACAGCCATTGTCAAGCCTCCAGAAAGATCTCCGAAAAATGAGTGAGACCAGTCGTATTTTGGAAGCCATGTGATAATTGGAAGGAAGGATAGGAGAGAGTTGATACATTTGCTAGGGGAGCAGGAGTATCGGATCTTTTGGGCCTTTTCTTGAAGAACTGCATTTAGAGGCGGACGATCGGAGAATAACTGAAAAGTCCTTGGTGGAAAACAACGATTTGGGAGCTCTAAAAGTCTAGAGTGACCTACCTGCTTCAACGACATTACAAATGACAAAGAACTGATACCCTACTGTTTACCGCGGGTTGCACTTTTTGAAAAACGGTCTTCATTAATCCTACTTTGTTTTACAAGTTCCATCTTGTGTCACTATCAGTGTCATGTTTACTATCAGGGTCAAACACCCAAAACCTCTCTCTAGCGATCCTACCTTTGGCATACAAGAATACTGTAGTCCTTTGAAAGTTTTGTTTTATTGAGAAGAAGTAATAAGAAGTAAATGATATAAAATTTGGATGGTGAGAAGGTCGATAGAAGAGTATGTGTGGCTAGATAGTTGACCACCTCTTTCTCACTCTTCGCGTCGTTTTTCCGAACCCCCACACACAAACTCATTTCAGTGTCTGGCGGCTCTCCGAATAATCCCAACTCTTTTCCACTTGCGCACATCCCAATTGTTGCCTCGTCTTCCACGGTAAGTCTTCCGACAAACATGTCCTCTCGCCGTCCGTCCGGTAGGCGCTTCTTCATCAACCACACAGTGCTGTCCCTTCCGAACAGTCAAAACCGGAACGTTGAGTCGGCGCCCACACACGTTTTTTGGGTGGTGGGTGACGTGTAACACGTCAGTTTTTTCGTGCAGGAGGACAAAGTACACGGAAGATTATGCAGGTGCATGGTTTGTGGCTGCTTCCTTGGAAAACAAACTTTTGATGATGTCACTACAATCAGTGCATCAGTATCAAGGGAACACAAATGACACGGTAACTTTGAACAGAGCAAATATTGTCCGATCTGATCTGATCACATCGAGAATTCAGTTGAAAAACTGAACTCTTGGCTTTAAAAATCTCCTCTATCACTTGATTCAAACATTCCATTGCCCGTGTCCTTGGAAAAATACGAAAAAATACATTTCTCATTAGACCGCAAGACGTCCATGATTCATCAACGACCCTCCGGCACCCCCACACAGCTGACACAAAAACACAAACATCTGTCAAAGGGACAGAATGAAGATATATAAAGAGAAAGGTTCAAGGAACAGATTCAGTTTGACTTTGAACTATGAGTGGTCAGGTATTCGGGCTAATATTCTTGTGCCTTATTGGTTTTGCGGTTAGTTTAGAGAAACCGAGTAAGTTTTTGATCCTAGTACCTATTCTCCTCATTTTTCACGTTTTGCAGGTGGTTGTGCTGACCTAGTTACTCTTCGTGACAATGACAAAGACACCGTTAAACCAAAAATCATGTAAGACCCACAAATCTTTGCCTATATTGCAACTAACATCGCTTTTCAGTTACTTCGAAGGACCCCGCCAAGAGGCAGAAATCTACTGTGAAGGACAGAACCTTGGAGTGGTTGAACTGGTGTCTAATCAAGGATCTTTGGGAGTTGTTGAGAAAGATGCGCATAAGATGATCTGCAGACTTGGGAGGTTAGTCAACACCAAAAACACCAAAAGGAGACTGTTCAAACTTTCAGATGGTACACTTTGAACAAGTACCGAGAAATTGTTCCAGTAAAGGAAGTCGCTTGTCTTATTCATATTTCTAATTGGTTGTGGTGATATGATATGTACAAATGAAGATTTTTTCTGAATGGCTGAGAATAAAATGCTTGTTTTTGTAAAACCCATGATAAAATCCGTAAAGTTATACATATTGTCAGTTTCGGCAGCCATCTTCTAGAAGAGCTTCTATGACTTCATTAGTGACCTGAATGATAGGTTCCGGTGATGATTCTGTGATAGGCTTGTTTTCTACGGACTCTGCGGTTTCCGTGATTTCCGCACTACTCTTCTGACAGTAATTCTTGCTCTCTACATCGAATTCTATCGTTAGATCCATTTGGGATTGCGAAACAACCAATTGTCTCCGGTTAGGATGGAAAAATAGGTAATAAGCAATCATGATGGAGATTCCTAAAACAAAATTGCATTGATAATGCGTTTCATTCATCAATTTTCTCTCTCGTCTATAAGTAAAACAATGGAGACAACCCATCGCAAAGCTTCAATGAATGGGAATGTCTTCAATGAAGCAGGGAGGAACACGAAAATTGCCTATATAAAGAGAAAAGTTCAAGGAACAGAATCAGTTTGACTTTGAAATATGAGCGGTCCGGTATTCGGACTCGTATTCTTGTGCTTTATTGGTTTTGCGGCTAGCTTAGACAATCCAAGTAAGTTTCAAACTTTGGTACCTGATCCTCACCCTTGTTCCAGGTGGCTGTCCTGATCTAATTATTCGTCATTACGATGACAAAGACACCGCTAAACTTCATATCGAGTAGGATCCTCATCATTCTTCCCCAATCCTCAACCAAGTTCGTTTTCAGTTACTACATTGGACCCCGCTATGAAGCATTGATCTACTGCCAAAATGAAAACCGCGGAGATATTGAGTTGGTGTCTGATAAAGGATCCTTGGGGCTTGTTGGTTTAGACTCTTTAGGGTTTGTAGTGCCGCATGTTTTGTATTGCAATCTTGGGAGGTTTGTTGAAATAAGAATAGCAACATAACAAGAGGGAGAAATCTCAGATGGTACTCTTATAACCGACGTCATGAACGCGTGAAGAACGTGAAGGAAATCGCTTGTGTTCTTCATTTGTGGTGATAATATGAAAGGTTTATTGTCAATTGCTGAGAATGAGATGCTTGTTTTTGAAAAACCCATAATAAAAACCGTAAAGTTATTCATATTGTCAGTTTTGACAGTCCTCGACTAAAAGAGCATCTGTGACTTCATTAGTGACTTGAGTGATAGGTTCCGGTGGTGATTTCGTGATTGGCTTGATTTCTGTGTCCACGGTATTGATTGTGATTTCATCGGTACTTCCTGCGCTCTGTTTTCCGGAAATCTTGCTCTCTACATCAACTTCTCCAGTTAGATCCATCTGTGATTGCGAAACAACCAATTGTCTTCGGTTAGGATGGAAGAATAGGTAATATGTCATCATGATGGAGATTCCTGAAACGAAATTTTACTTTTCAATCATTGAATTGATCAATTTCTCCCTCACCTATAAGGAAAACAATAGGAACAACCCATCGTACCACTTCAATGAATGGGAATGTTGTTAATGAAGCAGGAAGGAACACAAAGATTGCCTGCAATCAACCAGAAAACTCTTTTTTAAGGGCACGGGTCATACCAATAACTCTGCAAATTCAATGGTGTATGCCACAAAATAACGGTATCTGGTGTTTCCCTCAGCCATGTTGAATGGGGTGAAGATATGGATGAAGGTATTGATGAGAAGCAGCAGCTTTTCGATGTGGGAACAAGCCTCGATGTGAAGTGCCTGAAAACAGGAACTGTGAAGCTTCAGGCACATTGAAAATAGACTAACCTGAAGAAAAATCACATGCACCAAAGTAACCAACAAGTGTCCAAAGATCAGAGCGACTACATTGACACCAAACACCAGCACATACGCGCAAAGTGTGATAATCCTTGTCAGAATTGTGAGGAATCTCCAGCAAAACTGAAAATTTTACATTTTTGTTATACGAACGCTCATCAACTCTGTCTGTCTTACCTGCAGTATAGCCTCGTGCGGCCAAATATTGACTTTGTCATCTCTGATCATCCTCAGCGAACGGTTTTGAACGACGACGGACCAGGAAATGCTGATGATCGAAAGCAAAAGAGAACAGGCTTGGAAGTAAAGCCAATATGGGTATTGGGGATCGGTGAAGTGGTTCCAGAAGAAGTTAGCGGCGATGGAGCCTTGGATAATAAGCTGTGGAGCGGATTCGAGAAAGGCTTCGAAGAATCTGAACGGTGTATGTTGATACAAGATCGAATTTGTATTGTTTCTTACCGTAGATAAGTTGCATCTCTCTCTGCCTCTACCATTTTTGAGAAGAATTTCCGCTTTTCTGAGTCCTTGTCGTCTTTGACGCTTTTTCGGAACATGTTGCCGTAGTAGAACGCTTTGTAGTACCAGAAGAGTGGTCCCATCTGAAAAATGACTGTTCATATCTTCTTGTGTTCTTTCCTCAACTGTCAGTTGTTTTTCAAGTCGTTTCTTAAGAAATATCTGCCGAAAAGGTAACATTTCACTCAAAAAGAGAAAAAAAAGGAACTGAAGAGAGTGGGATTCGAACCCACGCCCCCGAAGGGACTGGTGCCTTAAACCAGCGCCTTAGACCGCTCGGCCATCTCTCCACACAATCCTCGCTCTCAAACACCTCTCTTATGCTTTCAGTGTACACCGCATTTCACATGATAATGAAATGTGCTGGTTTCTATCCCCTCATTCTCTATTTTTCACCAGTGTTAATAAAAAACTGGAAAACTCACTTGACAAACACATAAAGTCGCCATTTTTGTCACCGAAATGAATCTCTTCTGTTTTTTTCCTTCATCCCCGCACTCATTCGGCTCCCAATCCACTGTCCCGGTTCTCCTTGGATGTGCAGGACTTTTCCAGTGCTTTTCATCATCCAACATCCAAATCAGTGAGATTACATTAATAATCAGTGATGGGATAAGAGCAAAGCTTAGTATTAGGACACCAGAGAGAACCTGAAAGTCGCCGATTCGAAATTTCAGTTGGTTTTTCGAAAATCTTACCCTTCCCGCCATAAAATGCATAATGGCTATTCCAATATCTGAGAAGAAATCCAAAACATAAGAGCACATAGCAAAACCAAAGCAGAACAAGTCGAACCAACGAACAATGAGTACACTTGGGATTCTATCTGTGAAAATTGCAATAACACCTGCATCTTCTGCAAAATTTGGTATACGCAACACAGAAAATGAAAAACAGACGGTTACCTTGATCTTTGCCTTGTAAGCCGATGAAAACTTTGG
This sequence comes from Caenorhabditis panamensis, assembly GCA_900883565.2. Taxonomy (NCBI): domain Eukaryota; kingdom Metazoa; phylum Nematoda; class Chromadorea; order Rhabditida; family Rhabditidae; genus Caenorhabditis; species Caenorhabditis panamensis. Next base: position 176,853 of record LR537709.1, on the reverse strand, counting down.
ATTTGTGCTTTTTGAGCAGCATTTTTCACAAAATCGCAGGGAACGGGTAATGAGACAATCGATATAAGCAAAGCAAATGGTGGACAGACGGACCACCAGTAGTCGTCCCCACACACTGTGTGCTTTTCTCTGTGTCTCCCTCATCCCCGTAGTCCCTACTCTCCTCGTGATACTAAACGGACTGTTGCTGTTGCATCAGCGACCCGATGGAAGGCTTGCTGGGAGGGATGAGGACAGAGAGAGAGGCGCATTCCATTATCATGTCACATGCGGTGTACGCCGAGAGCATAAAAGAGTAGTTGAGAGAAGAATTTTGTGTGGAGAGATGGCCGAGCGGTCTAAGGCGCTGGTTTAAGGCACCAGTCCCTTCGGGGGCGTGGGTTCGAATCCCACTCTCTTCAGTTCTTTTTTTCTTTTTTTCTGGCTGGAGTAACATTATCTCAACAGAGTTTTGATTACGCAAACAGAAAAACGTCTTCGATTTTGTGAAACCAACTGAAATTTCAAATCGGCGACTTTCAGGTACTTTCTGGTGTCCTAGTACTAAGATTCGCTTTAATCCCGTCACTGATTCCCAATATCATCTCTCTTATTTAGATGCTGGGTGTTGAAAAACACTGGAAAAGCCCTGCACATCCACAGAGGACCGGGACAGTGGACTGGGAGCCGATTGAGTGCGGGGATGAAGGAAAAAAGCAGAAGAGATTCATTTCTGTGACACAAATGGCAACTTTTTGTGTTTGTCAAGTTATATTCCCAGTTTTTTAGTAATGCTGGTTAGGAAGAGAGAATGATGATATAGAAAACGGCGCATTTTATTATCATCCGGCATGCGGTGTACACCGAGAGCATAAGAGAGGTGTTTGAGAGCGATGATTGTGTGGAGAGATGGCCGAGCGGTCTAAGGCGCTGGTTTAAGGCACCAGTCCCTTCGGGGGCGTGGGTTCGAATCCCACTCTCTTCAGTTCTCTTTTTCTTTAGTTTTTGAGTGGGATTATACTTCCTTGCAAGATCTTTCACTGCCAATGAAGAAAAACGTCTAGAAACATAGCTAACTATCGAGGAAAAAAGTCAAAAAAGAAACTGAAGAGAGTGGGATTCGAACCCACGCCCCCGGAGGGACTGGTGCCTAAAACCAGCGCCTTAGACCGCTCGGCCATCTCTCCACATACGAACAACCACTCTCAGTGTTCTTATCAACAAAGTAACCAGCGAGGCGGACAAGGGAGTCTGGGAAAAAACTGAAAAAAGTGCGGAAGAGACGCAGAGTCCGCTTGCGACGCAAAACGTTTGTGCGTTTTCTAGCAATGAAAATTGAATTTTAACATTTATCACAGCAGTATGGATTATTAATCATTCAGCAGTTTTCAGTGAGTTTCTTTCCGGATTCAATCAAAATTCTTCTTCCCGCCAACATGATACGATATTCCTCTTGAGGAGTTGAGCTGCCGTTGAAGTAGATTGTGGCATTGATGGCCTCCAAATCTACATATTGCGATGTTTGCCAGAAGGTGGGATATGGTTTGTTCTCGTTGGTGAACGAATAGCGGAGGAACAAGTAGCGCTCTGAAAAAAAGTTTTTCATATTGTTGACTGTATTGTGTTTTTTCTTACCTGCATCAAGGGTACGATCGCACCACTGGTAGGTGAAAGAGGGATGGAAAACCTCTTTATTCTTCCTCACTTGTCGTAAAATTTCCTTATCGTCTTTGATTTTCACACGGGTCTTCTCGATCATCTTGGTGAATATCTCCTCAGCAATGATTTCGAGTCCATTCCGATTATCGTTAGTCTTGGGTCTCGCCATACATTTATCAAACTTTGGTTCACAGTAATCACACTCTTCGTTGAAAAATTGATTCAGCGCCGCAGCAGCGCCGAACAGCAGAGCCGTCAGAAGGAAAAAGGCAATGTTCGACATGGTTGATCAAATGGAAGAATGAAGATTTTAGGGGTGTTTTATAGTAAACACATTAAATTTTTTATACATCGTTATAGTGGGAATGGGATGTGTTTTGTTTCTCTCATGCTCCAGTGAGTCACCAAGAACAATGATCAAGATTATGTTCATACCGATCAAAATGAACAGTCGGACTGGTTCACTTACCCGCGCCTCCCAAGATGAGACCTATACCATTCGATAGAACATGGTCCAAAACCCACGAAACCACTAATAACTTTTGCCCTCGAGTCCGTTCAACCCAATTAGGAGCCGTCAAAGTCATTTTCTTACTATTTTTTGAACTGATTTTCGATTTTACGTGAAAAAAATACTTTTAGTACTAATTTTCAGCTTATCAAAAGGGCTGTTGTAGCAATTATCAAATGTAGATGTGAAACCAATGCCAAAAAATGAGAAGACCATGGGCAAAACTCTCTGAAATCATTTATTATTACTTTGAGCAGGGACTCCGCCCATTCTCAAACATTAACCCGTTTCCCATTCACTTCATTCATTTTTTCTGTTCCAGTTATGCAGCTAACAGTGAAAAGTTTATTGATTCAATTTGCAATTTGTTTGGTTCATACTTTTGAAAGAAAAGAACGGTTCTTCATAAATTATGAGCACATCGAGAATCAGTGTAGCGTAGGTAAATGGGGAGCCTTCCCTTTCCTTCCTTTCAGCATCACATTCCAACAGCATATCAGCAGATCCACGAATCCAGTAACCATGACAACGAAGATCACGAGAACTCTGAGCGTACCAATCCACAAATTGGTCTGGAATTATTCAGTATAGTACTGGAAGTTGTCTCACTTTTCACCTCTCTTGAACACTTTTCCGTTGCATGATTTGTACTTGAAGTCATTGGAGAAGTAGCTGTTGACTTCAGTTCTTGCATTCTTTTGATCTAAAAGTTTCTCGAACGATTCTATGAAATCCCCTGCCATCAGTGACGGTCTCGTTTCAAGTTCGCCTTTGTCGCTTTTAACATCACATCTCAGTCTTCTTGATTCTCCGGTCTCAATTGCAAAAGCCGCTAGAATGATCAGAAGAAGGATGACCTTGGCCGACATGGTGTGTCGAGTGAAGGAATGAAGATTTTGGGGTGTTTTATACTATGCACATAAAAATTGATGACGGTCATAATAGGGTGAGCAATGGGATTTTGGAGGAAGATTGTTGCTGGGGTGAGTCATCGCGACCACAGATTACAGATCAACAAACAACTCGCCTGGAATAATATCATTGGCTCGACAAACATTATCCTGATTTGGCACCAATCATCGGAACTGGGAGGCCAGTCTTATGAGAACGAACTCCACAAATCTGACAACAAGTGCCAACCCGCACCGAAGGAGGAGCTAGTCCGCATCCCATTCCAGATGGCTTGTTTCAAAGTATAGCAACTCGCCGGAGAACTCATGCAACGCCTTGTTCGTTGAACCTGTTTGCCAACTTTGCACCATCTTCTTTTCTCATCGAAATGTTTCAAATCTTCTTTCTAACTCGCTTTTTCTGTTTCTCAACAAAATCATCTTGTAAAGTCCAATTGCTCGTTAGTTAGACACTTGCATGCCTCTCCAAACCATCGCATAATCATTCCTGGCGTGCTCAAACGTTCGAATCTCATCGTCTCTTTTTCATGTCCTCTCCAGGCTCCGTCGAGTGTTGTTTCATTAGTGACGTTGACGGAGTTCTCCATTTGCACGCTAACTTGTTTTTGATGCACAGAATCTCGGTTGGCTCTATTTTCCGATTAGTCGGATAGTGCTTTCAAATTTTCGGCGGCAGCTTCCTGTCTTCATCGTGGTCTCCGTCGCCCGATTCGCTTAGGTTTCCTTTAGCAGTAATGTTCTTTCTTGTTGATTTGGTGGATTGAAGTTTGCCACCTGGAATTATGAAAATTGAGTGGTGGAAACAGTCTAATAAGACGGAGAATAGATATTTCAAATATTTGGTGAAAAACCAAAAAGATTTCAAGTCATCGAACGCCAAATCGATCATTTCAAGTACCGCGAAAGGAACATTTGCGTTCAGACCAAGTTTTCGAGTGATTTGTGCGGCGATTCCTAGCAAGCTAATAGCCAAACTGACAGAATATGCATATTTTTATTGTATTTCAGTGAAAAAATCACAGATCTTGTGAGGAAATCGTGAAAAAAAAGTAAAATCTCGTAGCGAAAACTGAGTAAAATTCCGTGGACTAGGAAACTCAAAGTCGGCCACCGAAGCAAAGTGCACAGAAAAGAGGAGACGCAGGATTTGGCTAGGCCATCGGAACTCGGCCAGCAGCGAGACGAGGCGAATTGCGATTGCGAGAAGAACAAGATCACTGGCAGTTCTGCCGTCATGTGAAACGTATCAACACAAAATGTTTGCATTTTTATAACGATGAAAATTGAAATTCAACATTTATCACAACTCGATCTCCCCAGTTTTCTTCACGCAGTTTTCAACCAGTCTTCTTCCGGATGCGATGGAAATTTTCCTGCCATCGAACTTCAGCATGTATTCTTCGTGAGGATTCATGCTAATGAAGATTGTCGTTTTGATGAATCTGTCGAATCTCGTCCATCCCGACTCTTGCCAAAACCTGGGGAACGGTCGGTTCATTTTGGTAGACGACAGACGAACGAACAAAAAACGTTCTGGAAAACGAATTTTAAAACTGGTGACTGCACGAGGTGTTCCTTCTACCTGCGTCAAGGGTGTAGTTGCACCACTTGTAGGTGAAAGTTGGATCAAAAACCACTTTGTCTTTCTTCACTTGCTCCATAATTTCTTGATCAGTTTCATATTTCACACGAGTCTTCTCAATCATCTTCTCAATCATCCCTTCCGCGATAATTTCGAGGCCACTGCGATGGTCTTTAATCTTCAGCTTCGGTATCTTCTCTTTGACACATAGCTCATGCACTGCTTCACATCGAAAACAGTCGAACTCCGTTGGAGAAGTTCCTGCAGTGCTGAGCAGGAGAAATATCAGTAGGAAGAAAGAGATGTACGACATTGTTGGTCGAGTGAAGGAATGAAGATTTCTGGGGTGTTTTATACTAAACCCATAAAAAATGATGATGGTCGTAATAGGGTGAGGAATGAGATTTTGGAAGACGATTTTTGCTCGGGTGAGTCATCGAGATCATAGCATACAGATCACCAAATCATTCGCAAAAAACAATACCATCAAAAGTGAACTGTGACTGTTTTTTAGGTATCAGAACTAAGTCACGCACTCGTGGATCCATACGCGACTGACATGGATGCTTTCATAATGGTGCAGTGCGAGCCATGTAGGAGCATTGTTCATCTATCATGATTCCACGTGGACGTTTTCGAAGTACTCATATCCAACATCTAAACCAGGAAGCAATGCTTTCTGGTGAGCTATCAGACCGCTATTTCATTCTCATCATCTTTATCCGCGTTTCATTTTCTGGTCAGGTTTAAGATATTTTTCATTGAGTATTTCAAGTTGAATGTTGATTCAAAATACAGGTTCACTGACGGGTGTTGCAAAAAGTAGGTTCAGTGGTTAAAACGAATGCAAATTGTGTACCTAAAAAGAAGAAAGAGTGAAAGTGAGTAAGGTTTATTACGGCTCCAAACGGAGCAACCAAATTAGCGGCTAGTTGGTGGTTGAGTGAATTGAACACTGAAGTTGTAAGTCCGTTTCTATCATCGTCAACCGGGACTCGTTGGAGGCAATGACGTCGAAAGTTAAGAACCAAGGTTGAAGCATCAGTTGGCGGCAGCAGATGGCGCGGAAATTTTCAATCAGAGGTTGAGTTCTATAATTAGGTGGGAACTATTTACCCGAACCCCAATTCTCCGTCGATTTCAAATCAAGTTCCAGCAATTCAATTAACAATATAACACTTTATTCTCAAAATTTCTCGCACACTTTTAAAATAATAGTGAGGCTCGTCGTACAACATGACAATATCCAAGTTTACTGAAGGATCTGCACGTTCACGAACGGTAGAACCATCTCGCCTTTTCGTATCCTTGTAACCAAACTCGGCTTCACATCGCAAAAAAATGTCGGCTGATTCAGGAATCCATTCTGGCTCGCAATCCATATCACGGGAGCTTTGAGCATACCAATGGACGAATTCATCTGGAATCATGAATTTCGATACTGAACGTTTCTTTCCGTTTACCTTTTCCGAGCACTTTCCCGTCGTAGTATCTGTATTCGAAACCAGTCCAGAAAAAGCTATCCACCATGCTTTTGTCGATTGAGCTCGCATTCTTGTGTTCTCCAAAAAGTTTGTCGAACACTCCAAGGAAACGGAGTTGAAGCTTAAGTGGATCCGTGAGACGTTCGTACGAGCGACAATCACACCAACCATCATCACTGTCTCCAACGGCGAGAGGAATCAAAATCAGCAGAAGAAGAACTGTTCCGGTCGACATGGCTGATCGAGTGAAGGAATGAAGATTTCGAGGGTGTTTTATACTAAGCCCATAAAAATTGATGATGGTCGTTATAGGGTGAGGAATGGGATTTTGCAAGAGAAATGTTGCTCGGGTGAGTCATCGAGATCATAGAATACAGATCACCAAACAACTCGCAGGGAACAATACCATCGCAGGTGAGTCGCTGCTAATTCTGCAGGTACCAGAACTCAGACACTCTCTCGTGGGTACATACACGACTGGTACCGATGCTTCCATAACGGTGATGCTTCCATAACGGTTCAGTGCAAGTGACGTGAAAGCATTGTCCATTCATTATGTTTCTACAAGAGCGTTTCGGAGTTCTGGCATCAGTAGGATCAGATATTTTTATATTTAAAAAAAGCAGGCTGGCATGGTTCGAATGTGGCAGCAATCATTGGAACTGGGAGGCCGATTCTATGAGAACGACCTCCACAGATCTGACGACAAATGCCAATCAGTTCCAAATGAGGAGCTAGTCCACATTCCAGAGCGTTTGCTTGTTTTGATGGCTTGTTTCAAAATGAAAAACTCACGGGAAAATCGCTCAAAGTATATAGAAACGGTTTGCCGAGTTCGTTTCATCTCCTCTTCTCGTCAAAATGTCCCAAATCTTCTTGCCAAATCGCACTTTTTGCTCAACATCATCACATGTATTTCTCTCGGCGATTTCGTTGTATCAAAAGAGCCGGATCATCGGTTAGACACTTGCATGTCTCTCCTAACCATCATGATCTCATTTCTGAGGTGCTCGAATCTTCTCAAATCGCAACGTCTTTTTTCTATGCCAGTTCCCATGCTCCGGGACAATTTTCAGTCGAACATCTCACAATATTTTCATCCTTGACGGTTGACATAGTTGACGGAGTTTTCCATTCGCATTTCCACTCGCACTCACTCCACTTTGTTCTTCAATGCGTGGAAGCTTTGCTTTTGCTCGTTGGTGGGTTGATGGTTCCCGCCTGAAATTACAAGGTTTGAGTTGTGAAACCAGTCTAATAAGTTGAAAAACAGATCTCACGAGAATCGAAACGATCGCTGATGAATGAATGCCAAATTGATTTTTTCTAGTCACGCAAAATGAAAATTCGCCTTTAAAGTCAATTTTCAGTGATTCATGCGGCGATTCCTAGCAAACTAAAAGCCTAATTGACAGAATAAGCCAATGTTAAGAGTTTTTCAGAAAAAAATCACAAATTATGTGGGAAAATCAAGAGTTGAAAGGTGAAAACTCAACAACAGGTAGGGCAAAATCTGTTCGGCCGTCATATGCAACGTTTAGTCACTCACCTACTGGTCCCAAGTTCTCATCGTCGTACAACTTGATGACTTAGATTCCGTTGAGCTTCTCGTTCACTATCTTTGTTCGTTCGTCCTTGAAGTAGATTAGAGCAAACTGGCCATTTCTGATGATTATGGTGGCCACGAAGTCGATCGGGAACAGCAGAAACACGACGCCGACTCCCGGTGAAGGCCGAAACTCCAAGTTGTTGGTGGAGCAGGAACAGAGCGAGTCCGATTCGGGAAGGATTTGACCAGCACTGCTTGGTTTGATGAGTAATCTCTTTAATGCCGACGGCCGACGAAATCTTCTACTGTTCTCGCGCGGCGAGCAGCGTTCGCCAAGCGAACAGTCTGAATAATTACATGATTTTCACATTTTGCTCCGAGATAAAGTACCTTTCTGCAGACAGCGACCGTGAGGCTTGTCTGAACGCGGGTTTCAACTCTCGTCCCAATCTAACATCCCGAGCAGCGTTCAGATAGAAACTTGAAGATTGTTTGACTGGTTAGAATAGATACGTCGCCGTGGTTTTGAAGCAAGAGTGTCTTGTAGTTAGAAGCTGTACGGCGACGTCCTTGACTGAATTGTGGTGCGACGACTGTTGCAATTCTCACATCATGATCCGATCGAGGAAAAAAGACAAACATTCCGGGCTTGGATTGCGTGTGCTGCTCAGGTATTGCATTATATGGCTCTTGTGAACCAATTCGTGACTGATCCAGTTCATGAGTTCCAGGATTGCGGAGGAAGTGAAGACAGACCAGCTGATAATAAGGCAGTCGATCCCTGGATTGATTCCGGAAAGTGACTGTAGATCGAAGAGCGGGTGATAGGTGCTAAACGCTTCAGTTGACAAGAGGTGGTAATGTGCTATCTCATGACCATCAAATACATCACGGACAATAGAATGATGACGTTTCGCGAAGGTGCTGGGTGCCACAAGGAACGACGACGCACAGTCGAGTATATCAGAGAAGGTACCCAAAAACGCAGCAGTCTCATCAGTTGCGATGCCTGCTCTCTCAAGTTTCCAGAGACCTTTTCCATTGGCTGCTCCCAAGTGCACAGCTTGTTGACTTTGATTCCGTTGAGCACCTCGTTTACAATCTAGGTTCGTCTTTGTAGTACATTAGAGCGACCTGTCACTTTTGGTTGATGATGGTGATGCCGAAGTCAACCGGGAACAGGAGAACAATGACGCCGACTCCACTGAACACCGAAACTCCGAATTGTTGATAGAGCAGGAAGAGGGCGAGTCCGATTCGGAAGAGGGTTCGACCAGTATTGCATTGTTTGAGGAATGATCTGCTGAACGGCGATGACCGAAAGTCTCTCATCCGGTCTTCTCACGACGAGCAGCGCTCGACAAGCAAAGAGTCTGAAAAATCACATCATTTCTCCCATTTTGCTTTGAAATGAAGTACCTTACTGTAGACAGCGCCCGTTAGGCATGTCTGAACGCGAGATCCAACTTTCGTCCCACGTCAACATCCCGAACAACGTCCGGTTGGAAGATGTACGACGACGTCCCTGGCTGAACTGTGGCACTACGGCGGTTGCGATTATCCTCTTGACGATTGTGCGTGAAAGAACCATGCCGCCGATTCCACTGATCACAAAAAATCCGCATTTTTGATAGAGCAGCGACAAGGCGAGTCCAATTTGGAAGGACTTCCACCAGTAATAATCTTCTTTTGCAAGTCAATTTCCAGGATTCGGGACAGTTTGTAGTCCACAATCTAGCAGAATGTTTCATTCGTAAAGACATAGTTGACGGAGTTTTCCATTTCCACACGAACCTTCTTTCGATGCACGGAAACGCAGTCTGTTTTTCTTCCCAATCAGTTTGACAGTATTCTCAATATTGTGGCTGCGTCCGGTGTCCATCGTGGTCTCCTTCGCCCAATTTGCTTCGGTGGGATGTAGCAGTAGTGTTCTTTCCGTGAAAACGGTTTCATAAGACGAAGAACAGATTTTTCAAAAGTTTTGTAAAGAAACAGAACGATCGCATGTAAATGAGAACCGAATCGATTTTTTCAAATCACGCAAAATGTTCACTTGCCTCTAAAACGCATTTCATGCCGCAGATTCTTGGAATTGTCGAACCTAATTGATAGAATGAGCTTATTTTGACACTTTTTCAGCAAAATATCAGAAAATTCGCGAGAAATCGAGGAAATAAAGGTAAAAACTCACGGCGAAAACTGAATGATTCGCCGTGGCCTAGAAAACGCATTTTCGGCCACCGAAGCAAAGTGCACAGAAAAGAGGAGACGCAGGTTTCTAGGCCATCGCCACTCGGCCAGCGTCTAAACGGAGAGTATGAGGAGACCAAGCGAGGGTGAGCGGGACATTAGGAAAGTCGACCAGTCACTTTCTTTTTGTTCTATTATCTGGATTAAAAACAAAAAACAAAAAGCAACACTTTATTATTTCGGCTCTGCGCAACAGAATTTGATTTCTAGCACCATGCGACCGCTTTGCCGGATAGAAGAAGAAGCTTTCTGCCGACAAACTTCAGCATGAATTTTAACTGGTGTTTCTTTTTTCCGGCCAAAACCATGATGGAAACGCTGATTTGCCTTTCTTCCTCGTCCCACTCCGATTTTTGCCCGATTTTTCGGTAACCCCGGCCAGCTACGTCTGATAGAGCTTCCAAGAACCCCTCTGGAAAAAAATTCAAAAATATACAACGAGTTTGTAGTTCATTCTTACCTGGTCCTACACTGTCGATGCAGTAGTTGAAGGTGAAATTTTTCGCTGTGTCTTCAATTGTCAAGGTATTGTTGAACATCCTGTCCATAAAATCCTCCGCAATTTGTTTAATGCCTGGTTCCTCAGATATTGGTTGGACCAGAGAAGTGATACCGTCGAACAGCAGAACCATGAGCAGCAAGACGACGAATTTCGACATTGTTAGTCGAGTGAAAGAATGAAGATTTTGGGGGTGTTTTATAGTAAACACATTAAATTTTTTATGGTCGTTATAGAGGAATGGAATGAGATTTTGGAAGCGAGGGGTGTTTTTTGAATGATTTTGTGAGTCACCGAGATCAGTGATCAAATATGAGCAGAAACTGATCAGAAAGAGAGTCTCAGCTATATCTGACCGAGGATCGGACTGTTTCAAAGAAAAATCTTGTTGATTCCTAGAATTCAGGTTCATGATCTGTGTAGCATTCAGTAAAACCCCGTTTGGCGTTGTATAGCAGGATAAAAGAGATAATCGAATAATAGTAGCTATCCCAAATCTTGATTGTTCATATGTAGGAATTCTTTGAGAAACACCCAAAAAGAGCATTCTGTGTGTGAGACTGTATAATGCAAAGTTTATTGAACACATAGAAAATCAGAGAAGTTGAAAATTGGAGCAAGCTTTTTCCGAGAGTTGTCCTGGGATGAGATTTTGGAAGCGAGGCGTGCTTTTTTTAATGATTCTGTGAGTCACCGAGATCAGTGATCAAATACATATGAGCAGAAACCGATCACAACGGCAGGTGTCCAATTGGCTCTTTTTAGGCTTCAAATTAATTTTTCTATCCAGTTTTGAGAGAAAATGCCGACATGACGCTCACAAAAAGCCAACCAGATAAATCAAATACAAACATTTTATTAATCAAAAGGTCAATTATTCGTAGTTTCCATCACAGAAAATCTGATCCATTTTTTTCAGGTAGTACTTGTTGTTTCTATAAACGGCAACGAATTCAAGAGCCCATTGAGAATCCGAGTTCGCTTCCTCTATAAAGTTGAAAAAGTGGAATTGCATTTTGATGTCGGCAGAGTCGTTAATCCAATGAGACCTCAGGAAAACCGGGCGTTTTACCAGTCTCAACATTGTAATCGGGAAGTAATCATTGATTGTCTTTTCTGAAAATCGTCAGATGAGTACACAGAACAGTTGCCAGTCCTGTTTTCTTACCTTTGTCCCATGCGGCATACATCGAAGTGCAAGCCCAATATTTGAAGTCGTCCACAATGTAGTCACTGATTTCGGATTTGTCGAGATAAGTCACGTTCTTGGTTCTCATGAACTGCTCTTGTTGCAGGAATAGATCCACGAACGATTGGAAGAGCTCGTTAGCGATATTATCCGAGGAAGCTCTCAGATTCTTCGGAAGATCGTGAGGAGTGTCGAGTATGGTACGGTTGAACGGCTCGTACCCATAAATAGAGTACGGTTGCACGTTAGCAACAGCAAACAGGGCCATGAGCAGCAAGACGACGAATTTTGACATTGTTAGTCGAGTGAAAGAATGAAGATTTTGGGGGTGTTTTATAGTAAACACATTAAATTTTTAATGGTCGTTATAAAGGAATGGGATGAGATTTTGGAAGCGAGGGGTGTTCTTTTTTTATGATTTTGTGAGTCACCAAGATCAGTGACCAGATATGAGCAAAAATTGATCAAAAAGAAAGTCTCAGCTATCTCAGACCAAGGATCGGACTGTTTCAAAGAAAAATCTTGTTGATTTTCATAATTCAGGATCATGATCTGTGTAGCATTCAGAAAACCCCTCTTTGGCGTCATATAGCAGGATAGAAGAGATAATCGAATGATAGGAGCTATCCCAAATCTTGATTGTTCATATGTAGGTATTCTTTGGAAAGCACCCAAAAAGAGCATTTCATGTGCGAAACTGTTCAATGCAAACTTTATTGAACACATAGAAAATCAGAGAAGTTGAAAATTGGAGCAACCTTTTACCGAGAGTTTACCTGGGATTAGATTTTGGAAGCAGGGGTGTTTTTTTTAATGATTTTGTGAGTCACCGAGATCAGTGATCAAATATGAGCAGAAACTGATCAGAAAGAGAGTCTCAGCTATTTCTGACCGAGGATTGGACTGTTTCAAAAAAAATCTTGTTGATTCCTAGAATTCAGGATCATGATCTGTGTAGCAATCAGAAAAACCCCCTTTGGCGTTATATAGCAGGATAGAAGAGATAATCGAATGATAGGAGCTATCCCAAATCTTGATTGTTCATATGAAGGTATTCTTCGGGAAAGAACCCAAAAAGAGCATTTCATGTGCGAAACTGTATAATGCAAAGTTTATTGGATACATAGAAAATCAGAAAATCTGAGGATTGGAGCATGCTTTTTCCGAGAGTTTTCCACGACCAAGGACGTACTTTCCTTCCTCCATGATGATCAAGAGGTAGACTTTGACTGGAAGAGCAACAAAGTTCTCGGCGAGTACGGAGAATGCAATATCGGTGCTTCCGTCGATCAAGAGAGAGCCTTGGACAGTAAAAGAGATGTTAGCCTTATTGGAAAACTTGCCCAGGAGGGAGACGACATCATCTGAAATCTGCGGATCAGAGTGATCTTATCCCTATGCGATTACTTTTCCTATGATCGCCTTTGCATCCTTTTAACACAAAGTAAGTAGAGAAGAGGGAAGCGATTTCAGAGCTCTCTCCAGATTGGATTGCACGCTTCAGAGAAGTGACGAACTCCTCCGTTTTGACTTTGGAGCCTTCCGATTGTTCTCCGATGGATGCGAAACGCCTGACAGTTGGAGAGGGTGTACCGGTTTCCTTGCACCATGATCTCGAGATCATTCCCCAAACGATTACGTACTTCTTGTTGATCATGGTAATCTTCAGATAGGCTTTGATTTTCTCCTTTTTGAGTCCCACGAGTCCAGTAGAGAATAGGATCGCCTTCTTTTTGTCTAGCCATTGCGAAATCATGAAACGCATTGAGAAATGTGGAAAGGATCCACTGAGACGATTGATGACGTCTTCTGAAATTATATGTACTGTTCCGTTTTGAATGTTTCACTGCTGATTACCTCTAGTATAGTTCTCGTTGCAGCCAATCAACTCAAAGGGATCTTGGAATAGTGTTCCGATCTTCTCGGGGTTTCCAGTTTTCACGGTCTCAGTCATCAATGATACGAATTTGAGTGCTTCGACTTCAGATCCGTCTTTTGCGGGTCCCTTGGCAAAAACGGATCCGCCGACGAAGAAGCAGAAAACCATCAGGAGCTGAGAACCAGTAGACATGGTCGACATTGTTGGTCGAATGATTGAATGAAGATTTTTGGGGTGTTATATAGTAAACACATTATATTTTTTGATGGTTTTTGAAGGGTTATGGGATGAGATTCTGGAAAGAAGGCGGTTTTTCTTGATTTGGTGAGTCACCGAGATCAATGATCAGAAATAAGCCGAAATGTGAGCAGTTTAACCCTTGTAGGTACGGTATTTCTTGGGAAGCACTCAGAAAGAGAATTCGGTGTGTGAAGCTGTATAAGGTAAAGTTTATTAGGAACACGGATCAGCAGAAGCATCAATGAAGTTGAGGATTGGAGCATGCCACTTGGTTACGTTTTCCATAATACATGACGTACTTTCCTTCCTCCATGGTGATCATGAGGTAGAGTCTGATTGGTAGAGCAGCAATGTTCTCGGCTTTCACGGAGAATAGAATATCGGTTCTTCCCTCCATCCAGATAGAAACTAGGAAAGTCCAAGAGATGTTAGTCTTCTTGGAGAGAAGGGAGACGGCATCATCTGAAACTTGCGGATGAGAGTGATTTTATTTTATGCAATTACTTTTTTTCAAGTTGCCATTGCATCCACGAAACAGAAAGTAATCAGCGAAATGTGAAGCGATTTCGGAGCTATCGCCAGACTGGATTGCAAGCTTCAGAGAAGTGATGAACTCTTCCGTTTTGACTCTGGAGTCATCCAACTTTTTCTCGATGGATGCAAGGTGTCTGACAGCTGGAGATGGTTTTCCAGATTCCTTGCACATTGATCTCGACACTCGTCCCCAAAACATCACGTACTTCCCATGTACCTTGATTTGGTTAGTCCCCGAGATCCGCTATCAGAATGAGCAGAAACTGATTGAAAACTGAAGTGATAGCACTTGAAAATCTATATTAAGATCGCTCAAATTGTGAGACACTAGTTTTAAGGATTATGATCCATCTGTTGGTTACCAAGACCGCTGCACCATCAAACGACAGAGTGGAAAGCAACATTTTGTGTGTGAAACTGTGAAATTTAACTTTTATTAAACAAATAGATTCATAATCAGAAAAGTTGGGAGTTTTCGGCACTTCTGTTTTCTTGAGAAGATTCAGATGAGCAGACCTTTCTTGAAACACGTCCCGAAACCACTACGTACTTTGTGGCGACTTTCGCGATCTTCAGATAACCTTTACTGAGTCCTTTCTCAACTCCTTCCAGACGAGTTTTGAAGCGGATGAGGGTTTTCCCGTTTCTCCATTCCGATCCTCTCACTGTCATTTTGAAGTTCTTTGCGGCTCCACTGAGAATAGTGATCATTTCGGCTGTAATGATATGATTAAACGTTGTTTGGCCATATTTTGTTCCTTACACTTGGTGAAGTTCTTTGAACATCCTTTGAACTCGAAGTCATCCAGGAAAAGCAATCCAATTTGGTTCTTGTCACCGGATTTCACGATTGCAGTGAAGTTCGCAGCAAAGTTCCGAGCATCCACCTCAGATCCATCGTTCACAGGTTCCTAACTGTCCTTGGTAAGAGCAGATCCAACGAAGAGGAAAACAGGTCATGATCGACATTGTTGGTCGAATGAAGGAAAAGAGCCTCTGGGCTGGTATTTAAACATTTTGGAACAACAACTTGGATAATCGAATCATGGGAACCCTCCCATCCATTTCCAAGAATACCGTATCACACAATGGGAACATTCTTGATTTGAATGATAACAAAAGTGGGAGCCCTCCCATGATCCGATTAGGCCGTACCGAAGGAGAGAATGAAGATTTTTGGAGAGTGAACAAATTAACAACTTTTGAGCCGTTATTGAGTAATGGGATGAGATTCAGGAAAGAAGGCGGATTTCTCTTGATTTGATGAGTCCCCGAGATTAGTAATCAGAAATAAGCAGAAACTGATTGAAAATTGACGTGGTAGCACTTAAAAATCTATGTTGAAATTGCATAACTTTGAGACAGTAGTTTTAAGGATTATGATCCATCTGTTGGTCACCAAGACCGCTGCACCAACAGACAACAGAGTGGGAGAGCTGATCGAATAATGGAAATGAACATTCTGTGTGTGGAACTTTATGATTGACAATTCATTTAACAGATGGATTCATAATCAGAAAAGTTGGGAGTTTTCGGCACTTTTTCCTTCTTGAGAAGATTCAGATGAGCAGACCTTTCTTGAAACACGTCCCGAAACAGCTACGTAGTTCGTACTGACTTTGGCAATATTCACATAGCCTTTACTGAGTCCTTTCTCAACTCCATCAAGACGAACTTTGAAGCGGATTGTGGTTTTCCCGTTTCTCCATTCCGATCCTCTCACTGTCATCTTAAAGTTTTTTGCGGCTCCAATTAGCAGAGTGACGAATTCCGCTGTAATGATATGATTAGGAATTGTTTGACCATAATTTGGTTCTTACGCTTGGTGTAGTTCTTTGAACATCCTTTGAACTTGAAGTCATCAGCAATGAGGGATAAAATTTGGTTCTTGTCACCGGATTTCACGATTGCAGTGAAGTTCGCAGCAAAGTTCCGAGCATCCACCTCAGATCCATCCTTAGCGGGAGCCAAGTTGTCGTTTGCAAGAGCAGGTCCAGCGAAAAGAAGGCAGCAGCAAAAAAGCAGGCAGGTCACGGTCGACATTGTTGTTCGAATGAAGGAAAAGAGCCTCTGGGCTGGTATTTAAACACTTTGGAACAACACCGTGGACAATCGAATTATGGGAACTCTCCCATCCATTCCCAAAAATACCGTATCAAGCGATGAGAACTCCCACCCGCTGGATGGGAAGCTGGACTCCTCAACGTTCTTTGTTTCAATGAGGCTACGATGAAACGAATGGCGAATCCATGGTATGAGTGTCAACACGAACTCATATGTATCCCGTCTTCTAACATCACGACCCAAGTTCATTGTCCTTTTCTCATCACACAAAACTTTCGTCATGCACTCCACGCTATGCTCGTCGCCTTTATGACGTCTGAAGTCATTTGAGTAGAATGTGCGTTTGTTTTGAAATGCACCACCCTCTCCTCCCTACCACTCGCATTCTTCCAAATGTCAGTTTGGGTTAGCAGAGAGGAAAATGACGTTTTTGGAATATATACAAGGAAACGAAAAACCAAGTTTTGCAGGAGTAATGGGAAAAATGACAGGGTTTTTCAGAAGTCCCGTTGTTCATAAATTTATGACTTTCATTTGCGAAGGCTTAACCCAAACACACACAACTTCTGATGACGCATGGATAGAAACGGAACGATTGAACTAAAAATTTTGTTTTTGGCAGTTTGAATGAAAAGTATATGGTTGTTTTTCTAATAAATTGACGATGATAGATGGTGGTCCCTTTTCTTTTGAATCGGGTGACTAAGTAAGTTGGAAGGGAACAAGTTCAAATATAGAATACATGAGAGTAAAGTGTCAGTTTTGAGTGGTGGTGACCTATTTTTGAGAGAAAGGCGAAGTTTGACAAAGTTTGACACAGGTTTAGTTGACATGAAGTTGAAAAGGTTAAGTGAGCAGAAATTGAGTGATTGGCTTTTAGGAACCGATTCTGACGCAGGAAGTGTTTTTACGGTCAATTTGAAGAACTTTTGCATAAAACGCTATGCAGACTTTGTCGTCACAACCTGGAAGTCTTATAGTTGTCTGGAATGGTCCCCTTTTCAGATTCTACACACCTTCACCCGGAACTTGACAACTTCACGAGCACTTTTCAGTATGATCAAGCTACTTCTCATTAACGTCAGTGTCCCCTGTGATCATTCTCAAGTTCTTTTTTTCAAACTTTCAGACTCTTTCTTATCACTTTTCTGCTGATGAACCCTGATCAAACTTCACCTGAACACATCTCCAGTGACACATTACCCAAGAGCCCTTGTTATCTGATGATTCTGTGTCGTTGTCCTCTACCCTTGACTGAACCCGACGTCCTTTTCCGCCTACTCACATCACCCCCGTCGTCGTTTCCTCCTCTCCATTTATGTGACGTGTCAATCTCTCCCAGGGACAAGTAATTGAGCTATAGAACTACCAAACTCGAATGCATGGATAATGCGTCGTTTGTTTGTTTCTGGAAAGTGTAGCCCCTAAAGCGTCTAGCACCTGTTAGGGGGCGGCTGGCAATGAATAAAGAACGCCAGTTTCCCGGAAATCTGCGTTTTTGTGTGTGTGTGTGTGGCTGGAATTGTTATGTTATCTATTAGGCAAAATAAGAAAGAAATGGGAAAACGTGTTTTGATCTAATCTACATTACAAATCTACAAGAAAATGCTTGGAGCTAGACTCATAATGAACATTGTAAGGTATCTTATCCCCATTCCAACCCTTAGACTTTTTCACTGGAAAGAATGGGAAAGAATGACGATTGGTTCAAAGATGGACCCAGCAGTCCGCAGACATCAGAAAAGAGAGGGTGTTTAAAAATTTAGACACAAACTCTTGTGGTCCCGACCGACTTCCTTATCCATAAAGTCTTCCGTCATTCCATTGTTTCAGTGGTCTTGAATTATTGAGGGTTATCCTTTTGAAATGGGAAAATTGAGCCGTTTTGAGCGGCTTTTGAAAGTGAGAAGCGTTTTTTGGCTTTTGAAAGATTCAGAATTGACTTTTCGAACTAGACTGAGAAGTCAGGAAGAGCCGGAATTGCTTTGTTGTGTCTTAACTGAAAGTTTTAGGATTTCCGGTTAGTTGTGGGGTTTTGAACTGTTAGATGGTTCTTTTGGTTCCAGGAAAGCTTTTGTTGACCTTTGATGTATGTTGAATCGTTTTCCAGACGATTCTAAAGAAGCTGCAAAGCTCTAAAGTCTTTTCCTAGACTTTCAAGATGTTTGGTGATCCGTTGCTAGTGATATGTCTGTTAGGTAAGTATGCCATGTAAAACAATGAATCCAAATCCAAATCTCAACACAAGTTTCATCCCATATAACGCAACGGTTTTCATTTGAGAAGGCGTCGAAATGGAAACACACAAATAATATCAGTTCGCACAAGATTTGGGGGGGGGGGGTTGGAAAGGAGAGAGAAAGAAGGGTACATTTCGTAATTAGAGAGACTCTAAGTAGTTAGACAACGTAGGAGCAGTGATCGAGCCGCCCAATTCCTTATTTGCCGAATCGAATGAACTTGGCTCCACGCTTGACGTAGAGCTCGTTGGCGGCTGGTGCAGCGTATCCATCTTCCTGAAATGATGACATGTTGTCTGGCTCTGGGACACATCATTACTCATCTGACATGAGCTGTCCTAACGGCAACTATTTGCTTATTAGAGAAGGTGAATGAATATTTCAAATACTAGAAAACTAATAGTGGATAATGCACATCTAAAAGATTCTGACGCTTTGCTATGTCACCGTACTAATATCAAATGTGTGGCATCACTCCAAGGAAGAAATCTAGTCTTCCAGGTCCCGTTTTTCCCGTTTTGACAGAATGTCAGCACCGATCCATCACCTTCCGTGGCAGAAATGGACCCCGAATTGGATATGGAAAGGGGAGAATGTCACGAGAACCCCACCCCTAAACCTTCTTTCCCTTCGTTTCCCCCGGACCTTCATGTCATTCTGTCATTCCTTGTCGCATCAAGAAACGGGCGGAATAGAAAAGAACGGCGAATTTGCATAATACAATTGTTTTAAGTAAGAAGAAGCGGTGCGAAAAAACAGGAAGAAACAAGATTTGCGCCGCGGGAAATGTCACCGACTAACCCAAGTGCTAGCTCCGGAGCGTCCGAATCGGATGAATTTGGCACCGGCACGTCCGAATCGGATGAATTTCGGCTTCGGGGCACGAGCTATTCTTTGGTATTTGTCTGTCATGTAGTCCACGTCCTCGTCACTGCAAAAAAATCGTTATGGTCTTGTTTTTTTTTGGGTTGAACAGCTGATTTCTCGATCTCTGGATCTAGATCATGGTGTCTAAGTGGCATTTGAATGGGAATTATAATGGCAATTGCCCATATGAAAGAAAGTCAGTCATAATTGAAAAATATCCCTCAACTTCCGGGAGGTGCTGTTGGTTCTCAACTCCCAAACATACAAAATACTCAAAGAGCAATGTATGCGTCATAAAAAGTGGAAAAGTAGCATGTGCACGCTTCATTACCCTTCAAGGTCGAGACGAGACACCTGGTACTGAGGTTGAGGTTGGTTTGGGATCAAAAAGTACTTGGCACTCTTTGAGGTCCCGAGTATCGAGTTGAGAGTCCGAAAAACGCGGAAGTTAAGTTGGGATATATCGGACTAATGAGATGCTAAATGTTTATGGTAATCAAATTTTAAATGTATATTAGGGCTTTGGCTCTAGGTCGTCGAGCAGTTTTTCTTACTCCACCCTCACTTTTTCTCAAAGATTAAAGATTTCCGGTCTTTATATGTGGGTGTTGGTTGAGTGTTCCACAAAACAATGCCTGCTATTCAAAAATGACAATGACAGGTGTCAAGTGCACGGAAAGGAGAAATTGTGGTGTTTTTGCTTCTTAGATGGATATAGAAGAGAGGAATAAAGAATAGGCTCCGATTTTCTTTTTGTTGGAATCTTTGAATTCTGAGAACCCCTCCACATATCGCTTTGGTTTCGATACCTAAATCTAGACTCCCGATTTTCAATCCAATCATGATATCATTTTATGTCAACCCCCACGCACCAAACTTTTTTTCACCCAACACTACACAAAAACTGAGTGCCCAAGTGCATCCCACCGGAAACGGCTGCCCGAAAAGCGAAATGCTGCTCATTTCGCTATTACTATGGCGGTTGCTCATCCACAATTGAATTTGAATGGTTGATTGATATTTCCGCTCTTTTCCCTTTTACTGGTTCTGCCCCCCCCCCCCTCACGTCACGTCATGAAGAGTTCTGAGGGCTTCGTACTAAGGGGGAGGAAGAAGAAGATGTAGGGCAAAGAGGGGGAGGAAATGAATTTGGATGATGACAAAGGGTAGAATGGGTCTATTGAAATGTTATAATTAAAGAATATGTATGGCCCCCGGAAAGTGCACTTTGGAGCTTCTTCTTGAGCATACCAAAGCACAGCATTTTTCTAGTTACTCGGAACCTTCCAACCTTCCAGCTCTGCGCAATTCTAATGTGAGAAAGCGGAATTCATAATCTATTGTTTTCGCAAACTCATTTTCCCTACAGTTATTCGCCCCAGAACTCACCTCGATTGAGCAAAGACGGCTTGGAAGACAAGAAGGGTGGCGATGAAGAGGAAAGCGATGCTTCGGCTGCTCATAGTTGCGAGGAATGACCGGTTCGAGGGGCGGTGCTCGCTTCTCGGGGACTGAAAGGCGGGGTAGGCTGCGCATGGCTGCATGGCTCCGCCCCATCTACGTAGGGAAGCTGGGCTGGGAGGTGGGAGGGAGAAGAAAGAGGAAGAGAACGTATGGAAAAAGGGATAGGATAGTGTAAACTTTCTAGAAAGGAAGAAATGATGAATGTCAGTCAGACAGGACTTGTACATGTTTAGGAATAGCCTGCGTCAAACCATGAGCCATGACAGGAATTTGATGAATTGCTGTCATAATAAAACATACAAATTTGGAGCTGCGGGATACAGAGTAATAAAAGATATCAGAACTCACCGTATTTTATGGGTAGAGGGTTGGAAAACCTCTGCAAACCCAAAGCAACCCATAAATCAAGTGACGTTGGTGCTTTCTTCCTGTAGTGCTTTTGACAAAAAACGAAAGAACCCATTTGAGTGGGTTTTGGACGGGTACTTTAGGTTTAGGACAATCCGTCACATTAAAAGTTATGGAGTTCAAAGCTATGAACATGTGCTAGAGCAACCAGGAACAGAACCCCTTATTCTGCAAGTTTCCAGACTCCTTTTCTGCAAAAACTTCTGCCTTTAGGATTTCTGATTGTTTTTTGAACACCCATTCCAGACCGTCAACACCACAGAATTGTACCATCAAGGCACAAATGATGTTGGTTGTTTTCATCAGAGAAATTTGAGTGGTAGGTAGGTTCCTGGAATCTCTATGAGTACTTGTCTGAAGTAGAGAGTCCACAGGAACAGAACCAGGACACCTGGTTTTGTAGGAACATGTGAACAGTGTTTGTTTTCAAGGCATAATTGTGACTAATGACCGGGAATTTCTAGAACTGAGACCTGAGAATCCAAAGGATGAAGGAAAGTGTCAAAACCAGCACTTCCTCATAGTCGAACTTGAAATAGAAAACGCAGAAACTGCAGTTTTCACTTTCATGTAGGTAGTATATAGGTCAAGTTTCAAGTTACCAGAACCCCACGAAAGTCACAAAATGACATAACATGACGTTTTATGTCAAGATCCAGAATACTTCGGTTAGTGGGGGATGAAAGAAGCTAAAGATTTCATTAAACAAGATTGAAAACTGGCGGAATCCGGAGTGAATGATGACAAACAGAAAGTGAGCATTCTCTCATCAGACCTTCATCAAGCCTTTTTGAACTTTTGTGCTGTGTCATGAGTTAGAGTGTACTATCATTCCCAAGAGGATCTGGTTTCCTAACCTGTGAAAAAGGTCATTCGGGAAGTGATGTGTCACTTTTTGTTGCGCTTCTTTTTTGTTTCAAAAAGTTTCAAAAAAGTATCATCACTCTTTGTCACGGAAACGCATGTTGGAACCGGAAAACAGGGGAATCAGCAACTTTTCGCCATTCCAATTTCCGGAACAAAACTGCTACAACTTCCGGTTGGTTTGTGCTGCATTGTGTTGCTAATTGTTGGGGTTTTGGGCGCTAATTTGTGATGATGGGATTTCCCAAGATAGAGTGTTCTTCTAAGGACAAAGAACAAGGGTTCTAGATCTTCAGAATCAGTTTTGATCAATTGAACATGCACTATTCTTTGATTTGAGAACCCAGGGTTCAAGGTGGTCCAAATCACTGGGGGTCCAAGGGTCCAATGTCCGGTGGTAATTGGAGATGCAAAATGCCCTGAAACACTATCTGTTTCAACTCTTGATTCCTTCTCCTTTTTTTCAATTGAAACCTTCCAAATTTGCCCGGACACAATGTTCAACTATGTATCTAGAGATCAATCTCCACCCTCAACTCTCGAGAACTCAAACTCTGAAAAAAACAGGTGCAACTTAGACATCATTGTCGACGCAATTCATGTAACTACGTAACAAAAACGTTGTCCAGGCGTCGGGTTTCAGATTCCACACGTTTTTAGCTTTTGCGGCATTTGCGTCTATAAATGTCATAACTGGCTCTGATGTAAGCACAACTTGGCTCGGCTTGATCGGCAAATAAAGTGTAGGAGGAGAGGCAAAAAGAACGGGGATTTAAAGGAAGAAAAATGCAGTTTGCATCTCATCAAATTCAAAATTCAGATGACCCAACATCCTGTTGTTTGAACTTCTCAATGGTGGGCGAGCAGGCGAGCAGATCTGTGACGTTTTGATTGGATCCGATTTCATTTCCAATGAAAGAGGGTGGTATGGAAATTAGCTGTACTTCACTTCACATGACTCCTTGTTGTTCGTTCTGGGAATGACGAGAGGGGTTCTGTACACTTTGTAGTTAGACTAGAAAGTTAGGGATCAGTTCAGGGGGAATTGAGTTATGGGTGGCTGATAGGTGATACGATTATTTGTCGGAACAAAGTTCGTTATAGAGAAAAGAAAAGAGTCATGGGTGTACTGAGGATTGGTCTGAAGAGCAGAAAGGTATCTGAAAATGGTTGGAAAGGCTAGAGGGACCAATGGAAAGGAAAATGAACCCGAAGCATGTTGCAATCAAACCACTAGAGTCTCGAAGACAACTATGTTTCAGAACTACTCACAGGACTCTGTTTTTTGCAGGATACAGCTTGTAGTGGAACATCAGTAACTCAGAATTGTCTAATGTACCGTGAGTTTTAAAAGCAAAAAGAGAAGAAAAATGAAATCAAAACATTCAGTAACTGAACCCCAACTGTGGGAGTATTTCAGAACCACTCCCAGAAGTGTTTTTTGCAAGTTCCAGATTGAAAGGATTTTGAAACATCAGTAACTCAAAATCGTCATCCTAGTAATTTCACACGTGTCGCAACATACATTCTGAGAAAGATTCTGCATTGCTAATGAACCTGATCATATCCGGTAGAAGTCCCAAAAAGAAGTAAGTGGTTCTGTGAATGCTCTACCTTTAGAAATCAGAATGACGTAAATTACGTTTCTTGGATTTCTACCGGATGTGTTAAGATTCATTAGCAATTCTAAGAACTCTATTCTATTACTGAGAGTCCAAAAAGTTTAGAGGTTTGCAAAAAAGCGTTCGGAACTACGGTTTTTTTTGAATAGCAAAGTTTGGAGCTTTCAAAAAACTCAAAATAAGTTTGAAAAACATGGAAGACTTAAGGATATGATAGGAAATCCCTTCCTCTATCTGAAAATCGAAAAAATTTTCAAGTTTCACAAGTTTTTGGGGTATTCTGAACAGAAACGCGGTATCGGTGAGGGCGCCCTTCTATTCTAGGAAAAACGTGAATTCCGTTTGCTAGATTAGATCCGTTTTTCGAAGTAAAAAGATCAATGACACCAGTAAACTGCCATTTTCCAAACATCCGTGTACACTTCTAACCCAATCCGCTCAAAACTCAATCACTATGCGACGAACCAATTTTCGACATCATAACCAAAACCCATTCTACCCACTTTCTAGTCTCCAGATTTGGCGTTGGCTCGAATCAAATCATATTACTAAATATTTTCGCATTTCAGGTTACACATGATTAAATTGAGTCACTTTTTCAATTCTGATATCTGATCACATAGTGTGTCTCATGTCACTTTATCATGATTGCGTAACGGAACCATGGTGACATGGACTGAAAAGGGAGGGAGGGAAAGATGATTAAATTACAAATGTTTTATTCACAACTGGTCACGTCATCATCATCATCATCAGTTTTAGCTTGTCAAGGTACTCTAGAAGGACTACAAGTTGTTAATGACAATTTTGGATGAGACGGAATGGAGAGGGGGAAGGGGAAAAGCAAAAGCAAAGCAAGTTGGGTTCAAGATCTCAAAAATGATTCGTTAACACAAAAGAAAAAGTTTTTCGGGTTTTCAAAGGTCCGGGTCCAGTTTCCTAAGTCGTCAATCCATGTCCATCAGATCAGCAGCAGGTAACATTCACCTCGTCATCCTCGTCATCCTCGTCATCCGTCATTTTGCGCATCGGGGACTCGTCTTGGTACTGAAACATGGCATTTGCAAAGGGACTTGGTTTTTGGGTTTTGGATTCTGGTACCGGGAAGAAGGGGATGTTCATCTTGTTGATCACGAAGAAAGCGGTCATTTCGAAAACGATGGTAAGCAGGTAGTAGAGTCCAATGGCAACAGCTTCGGCTTTGGCGATTTGGTAGACGTCTAAACTAAATTGGGTCAAACTGCTTTTTTTGCTGTGTTCTAACCAGGATCGTACATGCAGTGGATGGTCCAGAGAAGCAAAATGAGCTTCAAGGTACCATGAAGCGCAAGAGCCAGTTGAACACTGCTGTAGGCAATCAGGTACACCGACATGACCGAGAAGAAGGTCAGCGTGGAATGGAGCAATGGGTAGTATGGGTTGGACCACATTTCCTCCATCTGAGACTTCAGACATCGGTTTCAAAACATTTCAAAACCCCGGGACTCACATGATACGCAGACAGTCCCATGGCACACGAGAAAGCGATATCCGCCATGGCATAGATCACCAGAGTCATCACCAACGGGTGGAAGCGCTTGAACAGCAACTTACCCATTGGATTCGGTCTTCTGTAACTATACTGATAAGAAGAAAGAAAGAAGCAATCTGTGTCAAATGAATGAGTGAAAACATATTGTGAGCTGAGCTCTAGCGAGAATTCAGAATTCCCATTTGATGTTATCGCACGACACCGGAACATTGTCACTGTCTAGACGATGTAATTTCCTAATTTCCGACTCACTATCAGATGAGCATTCCCAGTAGATTCAAAAACAAGAAATTCAGTATCAAAAGCAGCAAGTTTTTCCCTGCGGAACGTAGAAACGCAAAAAAACGGAATGGAACAGTTGAGAAACAATAGCCGTCGGGCCGTGATTGCCGCTCGTGATTCATAACAGTGGAAAAATGTGATTGTTGCGTTTTTTCTCTAGAGCAAAAAGGAGGGGGAGAGATTGAGATTGACCGGGAAAAGATGGTTTCACTTTAATGAAACTAAACAAGAGTTTCATAAGTTTCATAAAGCTCATCGTAGTTTGGATCGTAGACTTGCAGCTGATACATTCTCAGTGAGACCAGATGTTCCAAAATGTACTTTTAGTGCAGACTAGATGCTATGTGTTTGGACCTGGATTTCTGAGCCGCCACCAAGAAATTTAGGATCGACAACAAGCAAACATGTTGTTTTGGGATAACACTAGATTCAAAACTTTTCGTTTTGGGAGGTATTGGAAAACATGCAACACCAAACACAACAAAAATCAACAGCTTTTCTAACCTCACCTATGGAATCTCATGAGTCGAAGCAAGATCCAGACCAACCAGAGGAAAACTGAGCAGTTGAACGTTGAAATCGGCTTTGTTGAATCACAAACTGCAAGAACCAATTTCTCATTGTACTTCTCCCGCTTGTCGCATGTGCATAAACGTACACTACAATTTACCAATCACTACAACACGTAAGACCGGAGGGAAAAGGAATGGGATGGATATGTGTTAATGTTTATGGATGCGATTCTATGTGTGAGCTCAACTACTGGAAATGTGATGGGTTTTGTTTTGTTAAAACAGATTCTGAAAACTGAATACTGAATACCCAAATGACATTGGTAAACGTGCCAAACCATTCTGGGCGGAGCTAAACAGATGGATGGCTCTCACCATCTTGGGACGCCCTTTGTGCAAATGTGCACGCATTCAATCAAGAATGGAATGAGAAACCGACCGCGAAGGAAATTGGAAGATACTGGAGGTTGTCCATCAAGAAAATGCCCGAGAAAAGATACCTAGCATGTTGAAAAAATTAATGAGCATTGGCAATGGAGCAGAAGGAAGGAAATTGGAAAACCCAAAAAAAGGGCTCTAAAAAGTCGGCCCTGTGATTTCCCCCTTCCCTTTTCTCGCCTTTTCATTGCCTTCTCAATCTTTCTTTATTGTTGGCCAGCGAGATGAGATGAGATGAAGATTGGAAAAGAAAAGAGATGGGGAACACAATGTGGGATGGAAAGAAGAAAATGAGCACCTCTATTGGGAGGCAGGGCTGCGAACCGATAATTTACAGCTTTTGTAAACATAAAAACGTGGATTTCCGTGATTCCGAGAAAAAAGAGTTTTACGTTTTACAATTGGTTAATGAAAAGGAGTCGAGGCAAAAAAAGCGACGTCAATTGTCAAATAGATGAAGTCATGAGGTGAAAGTGGAAAACAATGTCTGTCTGGGAATCATGGAAACTAGGGAGGAGATGTGTCTGACTTGTGAAACATGGGTTTCTGAGATCCAATGAGTTTTGAGTTTATTAGAAAGTCAATGACAATAACCCATCGGGTAGGGTAGGATGAGGTTATTAGAAAAACTATAACGAAGAGCAGAGGTGAGGAAGATTGTTAGAGAACCAGACACAATGAAAAAAGGAAAAAGTAAATTTTCCTGTGTTTTCTCGATGCTGGTCTGATTTTCTGTAAGTTTCTTGATGACATCGGGTAGATCAGAAAGTTTGGAAACGAACCATACATTTTCAATTTTTTGATTTTCCGGTGGAAGGAAACAGAAAGGTGTTGACCAATGAAATAAACTAGAGAAAATTTCCTATCGAATGGTATTTTTCTCACATTTTTCGAGCAAAAACTGACAGAGAAAGAAGTTAGAGAAAGAGGGACCGTCTCTGCCCTCTCTAGTGGTGGGTCAATTGGGAGAGATGCAAGTGCGCCCCTCGCTAACCGTTTTTGACCACCGTCTAGCGCGCCATTACCATTGTTTATGGTCTCTGTTGTTCTTGTTATCGATCATTTGCATTGTCTCTTTTTTGTCAGTTACTGCCAGTTTGTGGCGTCTTTTTCGTTCCAGATCCTCTTTCTCGACCCGTTTCTTATCGATTTTCTGATTTATACTCGCTTTTTGTCCTTCCCAAACCCTTTTTTCTTAATTTTCTAATGTTTTCAGCTCCTTCATCATCAAAAGGCCGTCTCCGTCATCGCCACTCAACAGTCCACCGGATCTTCGACCTCTTTTTGGCAATTCTTGGTGAGTTCTCTCTTCTTGAGACCCGTTTTTCAACTTTCCAATTACAGATTGCCCTCCAAGTCTTCTGGAACCATCCTGGAGCCACCACGTCGAATCAGCACGTCAACTAAAGCCACCACGAAGTCTTCTGGAGAGTCACCGTCTTCTTCAAACGTGTCACTGGAGTCACCTGGAGTCAAGACAACCCTATCAACACACACCACTTACACCAATGGATCCTTGAGACCTTCGGCTACATATGGAGAGAGTAAGAGGGGGTTACGGTTTAGTAGGAAGCCACTGGGTCACTCAACCTTGCTTTAGCGTCTTTGCCTGGTGCTCTGTACCTCCGAGTTTGGAGATGTTTCAAGGTTGAGGGAATTCAGGGGACTTCAGTAGGAGTCTTAGAGTCATTTCACCTTCCTCTTACTCTTTCCTAGTCTGGGATTCGGCCTTTGAAGGTGAGTCTTGGCACCATGTGAAACAATTTTAAAACTTTCCAATTTCCAGATTGCTTGCAACTCTGCCGTCTTTTCAACATGGATTTCTGGATTCTCAAACAAAGGACATCAACTCTAAACGGAGCCACCAAACGCCACGACATCGAGGAGAACTACTGGATCGTCAAGAAGGATCTATTAGATGAGATATCACCTGGAAATGGGCGATTTGAACCAAGATTTTGACTTCGTCTCGCCATTCAAACCAAGAAGCTTCGATCAACACTACTGGAGTGCTCGGAGAAGCTGAAACCTCCAAGAGCCAATCTGGACACAAGATTCTGAAGTCGAAACTGCACGTCAACTGAAGCCATCAAGCCACCGGAGCTTTCTAGAAGGTCAACATGTTCTGCTTTCAACTCTTCGCTATTTGGAGTCAAGGATCCCCTATCAACGTCACCACAGGAGCCAAGGAGACCACCACGACTTCGGATTCGTATGGAGAGAGTAAGAGAGGGCATTGGTATTAGTAGGAAGCCCCTGAGTCACTTAACCTCGCTTTCGCGTCTTCGCCTGGGCCCTGACCTCCGAGTTTGGAGATGTTTCGAGGTTGAGGGGATTCAGGGGACTTCGGTAGGACTCTTAGAGTCATTTCACTCTTCTCTTTCTCTCTCCTAGACTTGGATATAAATCTAGAAGGTGAGTTAGTTGCTGTTCTCTAGTAGTCTATCGTAGTTTTTCTTTTGTTTCAGAGGACCAATGGATAGGAGGAGCATAGATGGAGACAAGTCGAGGATACGATGCTGTGGAAGATGCGCCAACGGACAAAACGACGAGTTTCTGGATCAACGAATGCAGGAAAAGATGAAGAGACCAGGAGGAAAGCACGTCTACTCAACTTCAACTACGGGAACCTCAATTCAACATCGACTCTAGACGAAGCCACCAAAAGCCACATTATTAAGAAGATCTTCTGGAGCGCCAAGGATTTCGATTTCAACAACATCTTCACGCCATACAAAGCCAACAACACGACATTGGAGACATTTGGAGAGAGTAAAAGGAGGTTACGGTTTAGTAGGAAGCCACTGGGTCACTCAACCTTGCTTTCGCGTCAATGCCTGGTGCTGCGACCCCCGAGCGTGGGGATGTTTCGAGGTTGAGTGGATTCAGGGGACTTCGATAGGACTGTTCCAGTCAATTCACCCACCTTTTACTCTCTTCTATGTGATTTTGGATTTTGATCTAGAAGGTTAGTTTATTGTTTTTTTCGCTGTCATTGTAGCACAATGTTTCAGATGACCTATAAAGCTCGGAGAGCCGACAACAACTGCATCTGCAACGTTTCCACTGGAGCCAATGGATCTTTTAAAGCTTCAAGTATGTCCAGGAGGTCGTCTGAAGCCGTCAACGTCACCTGGAAGCCACAGAAGCCTGCTGATGGAGAATGTGCCGACGAATGGGGATCAACAAGGAGCTGTTTGTGAGCTGCTGTGGAGAGTGTTGGGACTCACTCATCCCACTCAGAAAGCTTGAAAAAAGGTCAAAAACAATATCTAGAGTGTCCTGGAACCGTATTAGAACCTCCAAGAGCCAGTTTGTTGCATTTTGCGGAAGTGTAAATGGTGGGTTTTTTTGAAACCGGGAAGGAGATGTTTCTGACTTGTGAAAAATGGATTTTTGTGATCCAAGGGAGGTTCGAGATCATTAGAAAGTCAATAACAATGCTCTGAAGGGTAGGAGGAGGTTATTAGAAAATCTATTTTCTGTTTTGTTGTTCCGAATGCTCCAGACAGAAACTGGTCGATAATCACATGCTCTTGCAAAATTGGTCCTCTCCAATACACACCCCAAAATCAACGCAAAACAAAACACGATTTGCCTCTTTCCCTCTTCTCAAAATGACACAAACACTGTTCTTATGGCACATATTTGTTTTCTGTCTGTTCTGTCTGTTGTTTTCCCGACACTTTCACACAATTGGTTTGGTTTCTTGTTACTCTTTTTTGGTTTTCTCGAATTTCAGTTTTTAGTTCAAAAATGACTTGTTTCTAATTTAAAACACACTGCAACAAAAAAAAATCTGGTGTAAATTTCAAAAAAAGAGAGAGAGAGAGAGAATTGAAAATTCAATTAAGAATCAGTGGCAGATGGGTCCAATTCACCCTGCATTCATTTTGTTGTTTTTTTTTTGGGTCTTTTTCGTTTTTCAACACGTTTTTCGGCTCCAAAAGTGACTCTAATGTACCGATTTTCATTCCAGATAATCATGAGTACAAACCGTTCCAAATCCAGCATCTACACATCAGAGGTTTCATCCAATAAGGTTCGTGATTTTCTTCATTTCAAAATGATTCTAACAAGGCATTTTGTTCCGAATACTCATGTTTCCCATGAACCGATCAGATTTCCCGTCCTCAACGATGCTCCTTCGTTTGAGACATAATGAGTTGTTGGCTGTGTCTAAAGGCATTTCCCAGGAAGAACTTTCGTAGCCGCCATCCATTTTCTCGCGCCGTGGAGGGGCGTCTTTTCTTATTTATTATTTATGAAAATCCACTTGTTAATGTTACCGCTCCTTGAGGAATTCGCCTTTTTTTCTTTCATCTGACTCACATTGTTTCGTGCTTTTTTAGAGAAACTGTTTCTGTTTCTGCTCCTGTTTCAAAAGGAAAAGTGTGTTTTTTTCAAGATGAAAAAACATCCACAGGTGAGTCGTTTTTTTGGGACTTTTTGAGACGTGCGGTTTTAGGAAAAACATGTGGAAATAGAGAAATTCTCATGTTAAATTATGGAAAAGTGAAATGTGAGAAGAGAAATGGGAAGATATTTATTTATAAATGCACTTCATACACCATTCCCTTTTTCTCATCTTCATTCAGTGTTCTCCAGTTTGCATCAAAAACCTGAACTTTTCCTGAAAATTTTTTTTTCAGTTGAAATTCAGCATAACTTGTTTTTGAGGATGAGAATAGTGAATTAGGATTTCGTACTTGCAGATCATAAAATCTAAGAACATTAGCAAAAGTTCTGGGGTTTGGGGACGTTCGATTTAACATTAGAATGTGTAATTGGAGACTAGCTGACTTTTTTTCTTTAAGAAAGCAAATTTTGAGAGTTTTTTGGGTTGCAGGCGATGGAGGCAGGTGTATTGTAAGTGGTTGTCTTTATTTGAGGAAGTTGAGAAAGTTTCTGCAGAATTTCACATGTCTTTCTAGCTATGGCACGGCACAAGTGTCATAGCTACATTTCGGTTTTGAGTGTTTTTTCTCAGATTTCGTGCATTTTCCTGAGAAAACTAGATAAGAATTGAATTTGAAACAGTTATGCACGTTTTTTTTTCCTATCATTTTCATTGAAAAAAGTGCAAAAAACCGATTCAAAACACCAAAAAGCTTGGAGCTGAATCTGGGGGTGTTATTGGTTTGAATGAGGCGAAAGTGTTCTGAGAATACGACTAATATCACCAGTTTCTAATCAAACCCACACAAATCACGCAATTTCCCAGAAGAAAACTTATCACTTCACTTTCACCTACCCCCCATTTCATTTCATATTCACCAGTTTCCACCTTCTCCGAATAAGATTTCTGGTGTAGTGGCAATCTGAGGTGGTGGACGGACAATTAGAAATTCAAAACCAAAACCCTAACCAAGCCAAATCAAGCCAAGCTCCTATTCATTTCTCACTAACAAGGATTGCCGGGTTCTTGTTAGTTTGTTTTTCCTTTTACTACTACTACTGCTCATCAACACGTTATTTCCTGAGTTGAGTTAAGGAAGGTGTTCAGTTTTTGCTTTTGCTTTTTTTGCTTCGCTTTCGCTACACAATTTTTTCAGCAGAACGTCATAAAAGTAGCCTAAGCGCCCTAGGCAAACCCGCAAACCCACAAAAAGCACTAGAGGAAAATTAGATCAAAAGTGACATCGCTATGGCTATGATCATGAAGTATCTTTTCATTTTACATTCTTATTTCTCCTATCCTATTTCCAACATGTCGTTTGACAATAAAACATCGGAAGGAATCTATATTATTCTTCCGGAAAGATCCACTAGAGTCACTTTTGCTGATGAGGAGGTAACTTTTCATTTCCGCGTTTCCATTATGAAATGGGAGAAAAATAAGAGAAAGGAAACGTCATTCTTTACATTTTCCGGGTTTTACACATTTCAGAGAGCGAAATTGAACAATTTACTTTCTGGGCGCTTGTAACATGTTCCAAACTGGCGGTCTCCACGAATATGGTTTTTGGCTGATTTTTTTTTGTTTTGGACCAATTTTTTTGAAGGCTCTGATGAAATCGGATGAAACAGAACATCTGAAACTGATCGATAGTCGATTTCATTGAAAATTTTCAGGTTCTCAGTATGAAATTTACGTTTTTTTGTGTTGTCACGGTGAAAATGAGAAACTGAATTTTTGATAAAGAAAAACTGAATGATTTTGATGAAACTGGCTATCCATTTGTTCAAATTTTAATGTTCTATCGGAAAACATCAAAAAATTTGAGAAAATCTCTCCAGAAAACACCGAAAAACCGATTTTGTGGCAAGACCCATGCCCAGCGACTGAAAGTTTTTTGTGTTTGTTATAAAAATCTGTCATAATTCGATTTTTAAGACGTCGTGTGTTTTGGAAAATAGAAAAAACCAAAACTAGAAACAGGAGAAAAACATATGATTGTTGTAAATCAAATTTTGAAGAAATTGGGAACAAAATTCGTCATCTCTAACTTTACGAGTTACAGTTGAAAAACCAGAGGAAACAAAGAATGGGGACAATTTTCAAAAAAAAAGAAACAAAAAGAAAAACCGAAAGAAAAACCAAAATGCCTCCATCCTCCAATCAGAAAAAGTAGATGTAGACTCTTTGCAACAACTAGCCAGGCCGGGGGCACAAATCCATTATGTTTGCTGCTCCCCTCGGAACATATGTCTCCTTCCCCCTTCTTTTCCTTTCTTCTACCACTAAACTTTTTGCAAAGCAAAATAAACCTTGCCTCCGTCTTCTTCCCTTCTTTCTATAGCCTTTGGTCAACTTCTCATTAGATCAAATAAAAGGGAGGTTGTGTTGTGTACAACCAGCCACCTCTTCTCCTATTATTAAGGAATGAGGAATTTCAGTTTGGTTTTGTTTAGAGTGACGTTTTTCGTTTTTCTTTTTGCGATATGTATCTATGTATTTTTCTGGTGGGAAAGAAAGAAAGAGGAAGGAAAATGGGTCGACACGCGATCTTTTAGTGCATTTTCATTTTTCATGCCTCTCGGATTCATGAAATTCGTTGAAATCTTGAAATAACAATAATTATTGTCTAGAAAAACATTTCAATGTTCACAAATCAAAGATTTGCAGTAATTATCCTCCAAAAATTTCTTGTTCTCGTCTTTTATTCATTCTTTCAGATGTCACGTCTAAGATCCGACACGTACATCAAACCAGGCTCCGAGAGCAGTTTTGACAGTGAGGATTTGAATTCAAGGAGGTATGGACAACATTTGGATAGCTACTGCTGTTTCCCGAATGTATCTGCAAAGGTGGGTCAATTTCTCATTAACTTGAAGGATGAAAAGTGGTTTCAGAAAGCAGTAATCATATCTGGAATTGTCACAGGAACACAGGCAATCGGAAACTTTGCGTTCTTGCTGCATGGTGAGTGTTTCTTTGCAAAACGGATTACGATTGCTAAGTGGTAGTGGGATGTGATTAGAAAATCAAAGACAGAGGTAAAGAAGAGGGAGACACAATAGAACCATACATAGAAGAATGCATGAAAGGAAAAAAGACTGAACTATTGATGGGCGTGGCTTCTATGTAGAGATTAAAATAATGATCAAGTAGGAACAAACTAGCAACTGATCAAGCACAGCCCTCTAGAATGAAGAACACATCTGGCCTTGATCATGCTAACTGAGAACTGATCACGCACACTAAACTAGCAGCAGGGTAACGTCTAGGAACAGATCAGGAACTGATCATGGGAATGTGGAACTGATCACGCACATTCTTAAAAGATATTGAAGAGATCTGGCACTGATCAAGAAGATTGGGAACTGATCACGCACAGCCTTAGAAGAGAAGGAAGAGATCTGGCACTGATCATGTACATTTGAGAACTGATCACGCACACCAAATCTATGTGAGATATGATCACGAACAACGAGAGGACAGATAAGGAACACATCGCGCACAACCAAGAACAGACCACGCCTAATGTTCTTCAGTTCTGGAACACATCAAGAACTGATCAAGAACATGAAGAATAGAGTAACGCCCTGTTCTTGAACAGATCAAGCTGATCACGTACAGTTTGGCACAGATCGCGCACAAGTAAGAACAGATCAGTCAGAAATGTTACTGACCAGGCACATCTAGAACTGATCACGCACAATGCAGAATACATCACGGAACAGATGAAGAACATGTGTGGAACATATTACTGACCAGGCACACTCATTGAAGCCCATCGAACACATCAAGAACTGATCATGCACATTCAGAACAGACCAGGCACGATGTTCTCACTTTGGCACACATCGAGAACTGAAGAACTGATCACGCACGGTTAGGAATATATTATGGAACAGATGAAGAACATGTGTGAAACATATTACTGATCACGCACACTCATCCAAGCCTATGGAACACATCAAGAACTGATCATGCATACTTCCAGCACAAATAAGAACACATTAGTAATCAGGAACACATAAAATAGATCAAGCACGACAAGATATTATAGCCAGATTATATCCAACAGAAAACAAGCATTCCTCTATTACATACCTCTCCTTCCAGGCTGCGGAATAACAATGTTCGACATGCTCCTTGCTGCACTTCCAGTTGTTCTTGGCACTGCTGCTGTCTTATTCATCACATTTGCATTTCTACATCATAGTTCCTGCTCTTTGAAACCGTATATTGTGCATCATGTGAGTCATTGACCATTTCGCAAAATACACAGCAATTTTTAGGTAAATCTTGCACTTCTCTATTTTGTGAGTCTTCTGTTTTTTGCTCTAGTGGTTTGGAAGCAGCAATGGGCGATAAAAGTCCTGGAGTTTTTATCCAATCACTCTAGCAATTTCAGTTACATTTTGGCGACAGGTTAGTCTTCCCTTTCTCTTTTTCTGGACCCAAAAAGTGAGTAATATCACAATTTTCAGACGGAACAACACGGTTAATAGTAGGAGGATACTTGCTGTCTCAGTTAATCACAAATTTCTTCTGTCTACACCTGTCCATATCCTTATTTTCCTGGCTTGACACTGAAAAACGGTACATCAGTACCGAGGGTACTGAAGTATGCTAGAACTTTCATATCTGACCTTTTCGTATGTAAAGTACATATTTGATGATTGTGATTGGAAATTTGGACCAAAATGACTGTATAGTTTATTAATGAGTTATTAAATAAATATCAACTTTAAAACATCTAATACAAACTTAGAACTTAGAACTCAGAACATAGGAGTATGTGTTTGTGGCAGAGAATTGAATTGAATTGATTTGAAGTGAAAACATTTCAATTATACTGGCATGAACGGGACCCGAATACAGAAAAAAGAAGAGCATAACGATTACTGATTTCCATCACAGTTGATACCATCAAAGTATACAGTTGAAGCGTCGTAACCAATCATGTCAGGTCTGCGGTAGTCGATCAAAGAGTCACGGAACAACTCGCAGCTGTTGAATTCTCCTGAAACATCACATATAGAAACGTTTTTTTCCCGTTTCTTACCTTGAGCAATAAGGTTGGCAGATCTGCATCTCAAAGCATAACAAGCCGCAAAACAGTCAGCGGGTGTCTTCACTCTAACAGCCTTCAACAACCGGCGTCCCAAGAACGATGTTTGGTAGAGAGCCGAATACGAGCATCTTCCAGCTGGTGGATACCCCGCTGTAGTCGTTGTAGGCTCAGTTGTAGTGGTGATTCTTGGAAGCGGCATTCCACTCTTATCAACCTTCTCGTCAAACTTATGCGTCTTCACACCACTAGCCTTTGCCTTGGTTGTAGTGGCCTCATTTGTTGTTGTTGTTGTTGGGGGAGCCTTGGTCTCTGATTCCACTTGGATGTTTGATGGCTGAGTTGGCTGGTCATCAAGTCCGGTGGATAGCTCTTCCTCAATATTCTCCTCGACATCCTCATCTTCGAGGCCTTCGGCTTCCGGGATGTTGTATTTCTTTGGCTTGTGCTGCTTCTTTGTCACCTCTCCGGACTTTGTCCCGGCTTCCTGGGAGGCTCTGTGGGGCTCTGGCTGTGGAGCGGGGTTTGAAGATTCCGTTGGCTCAGGGATCTCCATCTTGGCCAGCTTTTCAAGGAGATCTGCTTCAACTTTTTTCATCGCCACCTTCTTTGGATCCTTGGTCACTTCTTCTTGTTCTTCAACAACATCTCCCTCTGTGATTTTTCTTCTGATCAATGCCTCTAGATCCTTCTCATTCATCTTCTTCATGGCAACAGTTCCATTCTTTCCGTTTTGCGGGTCAATTGGCCCTTTCTTCACCTCCTTCATTGGGTTCTCTGAAAAACGAGATTTTGTTTTGTTGACTCTTTTCCTCGTACAACTTACTCTTCTTATTCAGTACCAATTTTGCAGTGGTGGTTTCGGTCACTGGCTCTTCAGTCGTAGTAGTTGTCTCTTCTTCAGCTTCAGCTTGTTCTAACTTTCCAACAGCCTCATTGATCTTTTCCATAAGCACCTTCTCATCTACAGTTTTCATGCTAACTTCTTCTTTCTTCGGTTGAGTGGTAGCCTCCTCGGTAGTTGTCGTAATCTCCTCAGTAGTCGTGGTGGTAGGCTCCTCAGTAGTAGTAGACGCTTCTGTGGTGGTTTCCTCTGCTTCCTCAATCTTCTTCACCACCTCTTCCTTGTCAAGAATGTGCTCTGACTTCCCCATTGTCTTCTTCTCCTTCTTTCTATCCTCCTCTTCCTCTTCAACCTTTTCAATCTTATCCAGGAACTCCTTCTCATCAAGTCGCATCATTCTCCCACTATCAGTGGTCATTGCCTCATCTTGCTTCACCTCCACTGGATCACTCTCACTATTCAACAAGTTGCCCTCTACCTTTGGCAGCTCCACCTTGCAAACATCCTCCAAATACTTATTCCTGGCCTCATCCTTGTTAGCACAAGTCCACTCAAAATAGCTTCTCGACTGATTGATGCTAGGCACGAAGTTGAACTTTTCAGGATTGGAGAATCGGTTCTGCTTGTTGATCAAGCAGGTCTTGCTGTCGTAGTAGTACAAGAACGACGCACAATCCTCTCCATACAACTTTTGTCCTTCTGCGCACTTGCATTTGCATTCCTACAATCCAAAGGTTTAGATGAAGAAAACTCTATTGAAAATACCTCAGCTGTGACAGTGGTCTCCACCGCAATCGCAGTTCCCTCTAGGACAAAATCACTGAGTTCCACGTAACACTCATCAGACTTCGAGCCATTCTTCTTGTTCTTCTCCTCTTTTGGAGCGAGAGTTGTAGTTTGTGGGGCTCTTCTGCATTCAGAACCCGCCAAATCTCCCAGGCTCTCTACTGACTTTTCGATGTCACAAGTCATTCCAACATAGGAAACATTGAGACTGGTGAACTGTTTCTCAAAGAGTTTGCTCTTCATTCTACGGTCTTCCAAGTTAAGGATACAGTCTTTCTCGGTGTGGTAGTAGGTTGCAGATCTACATTGGAACTCGTATCTTCCAGATTTCCTGCAATTATGTGTTCAAAACAATCGAAATCGAGAGAACCTACTTGGAATTGGCACACATGCACTGACACTCTTCAATAGAAACATCATGCTCGAGACCTCCAGCAACACTGACCATCAGATGATCATCGATGACTTCAAAGCAACCATTCTTCTCTAAAAAACAATAGATTTTGCGGAATTTGACAATGTGGAAACATACTAATGACCATCTCTGCTGGAGTTGTTTCATTCTCATCTCCAAAGTCATTTCCAGTTGGTCTCGTTTGCTTCTTCACCTCTTCTGTTGTAGTTTCCACGGTGGTGGTAGTTGCTTCTTCAGTAGTGGAAGTGGTTTTTGGCTCCTCGGTAGTCTTTTCAGTTGTTTCGGCCTTCTTCTCCCCTTCTACAGTCTCGGCTGTTATGAGTTCA
The DNA here is from genome assembly GCA_900883565.2 of Caenorhabditis panamensis. Lineage (NCBI taxonomy): Eukaryota > Metazoa > Nematoda > Chromadorea > Rhabditida > Rhabditidae > Caenorhabditis > Caenorhabditis panamensis. Next base: position 138,460 of record LR537709.1, on the reverse strand, counting down.
ACCTTTGGCTTCTTGGAAGTTGTCTCTTGCACAGATTCAGATTCCTCTACATTTTTCTTCACTGGTTGGAAATTTGGACACTTGGAAGACGCGGTTTCAAGAAGAACTGAACAAAAATGTCAAGATACACGTATTTCGAATCGTTTCTTACTCTCAGGATCACATCCAACATACTGGTACAATGTTTTCCTTTGCTCTATCAAATCGTATTGTCCCCTAAACATATACGATCAAAAACTACAGTTTCTCGGAAGAAATCTTACATATGATTTCCTTTATTCAAAGTACAAGTCTTGTTTCTGAACTGGAAAGACTGACACTTGTACTTTCCACCGTTGGCTCTGTGAGTAGCAGCACAGAGGCATCTGCAGTCATTTACAGAGTCAACATCGTGCTCTTCAAAACTGGCTCCGAGCAAGTAACGATGGCGGATGGTACGGTAGCACACTGGTCCTTTTCCTAAAATCATAATGTTGAGAATAAGATGTCCTACAATTGCACTGATGCGTGAAAAAGTAAAAAAAAATTGAAAAAAAAATTACTAACCTTTCTGACCATCTCCTTTTCCGTGTTTCGCGACACTTGCGTCATTATTCTGAAGAGTCAGCGGTTCGACCGATCCACTTGCGCTGGCTTGCAGACCACTAATGTTGGCGAGAATCAGACGGGTTACGTAGCCCTCGGCGCGTGGTCGCTCCGAGTTGGAAGTGGCTGTTGAGGGAATAAGCTTAGAGACTGAAGGGGTTGTCAAGGGGTCAGTGATGACATCATTTGGAGAAGTGCCTTTTGGATGACCGTCGTTGGGTTCTCCGGTGATTATGCCGACCTAGAAGGTGTTTTTTGATTGGAGGATTGGGGCTAGTTTGTTGTCTTCCTAGAATTTGGTACTACGGATTTCAAAAAAGTTGGAAGTTCGCGGGTCTCAAAACGGAAACGGTTTTTTGCTGTTTTCTTGTTTTCTACCGATTTTTTCAACTTTTCCTGATAAAATTGGAAAGAACAGAAAGTTTGAAAATTATTGACAGTAAATTCCATCAGCTTTGTACAGTTTTTCTTTGTCAAAACCCGTGTTCTGATTTCAAAAACAAAAACACCGAACCGAAAAATTTGAATTGAAAAACCGAGTGATTTTGATGAATTCATTTATCAACTTGTTTGAAATTTCTGCTCTTTCCAATTTCATCGAAAAAAATTGAGAAAATCTCTTCAGAAAACACAGGGAACCCGATTTTGTGCAATTTCCAAAAAGTGGCAGTTCGAGGGTCTCGCCACGAAATCGGTTTTTTGCTGTTTTCAGTTCGATTTTTCAAAACTTTTGTGATGAAAACAGTTAGAAAAGAAGATTTGGAGTTTAGAAAAAGTTAGTTCGACTGTTTCAGTTGAGTTTTTCATTGCGAATCACCCATCTTTGTGTTGTTCTCACTAAAAATATAAAATCTGAACATTTCCTATGAAAAAATAGGTCAATCTCGTCAAATTGATTATTCTTAGGCTTCAAATTAACTCCCTTATCTGCTTTTAACAAACAAAAATTGAGAAATTCTGCCTAAAACAGGGAAAACACCGAAAAAACTGATTTCGTTGCAAGATCCAAGTTGACTGCAAATTTTTTTTGACGTTTGTAGTAGATTTCTCAAATAACCCTCAGTTTTACGTATCTGTTTTAAACTCACCGGTATCTTCTTATTCTTTTTATCCGTATCCTTGCCCTCTCTACCTCTACAATCATCCACACAAGCAATCTGCACCAAATCCGACTCCTGTCCCTCTTCCAACTTGAAGTCCTTATATCTCTGAGTCCTAGCCGCACATGCAACAGTGTATTCATACGAGATTCCGCATGTTTTCGTGCGCGTATTGTACACGGCACTTCGGCAGAATTCCCGTTGCGAACAGAACGTGGCGCATTCTTTCACCGAAGCCAGATTGATCCTGAAACGGAAGGAAAGAACAGGTGGGGGTGTATTGAAAGAGAGATGGGAGATTCGATAACAAATCAAGTTTTCAACAAGCTTCTCGATTTTCTTTTTCTCCTTTTTCTAATAAACATATTTCATTATTATTTGCACGTACTCACCCTGTATAATAGAAATCTATCTCGACTGCTTGATCATATCGGATGCTTCTGGCAAAAAACTCCGGGGAGCAGTCTCCTTGGACGTGTTGGACCAGTTGGACCAAGGCCAACAATAAGCCAAACTTTGTTGACATTTGAAAAAGGAGACTGACTACTGAAGAGATGGTTTGGGTGGCCTTACTGAAAAGTGAAGTGTTGGAAATTGAAGAACAATTGACGACTGATGGAAAAGGGTCAAAAATACAAGGAGGAAATGAGAAGAAATGCATGCGCGAAAAGGAAAGAACGAACGGAACAAAACGAGATGAAGTGGGATGGAAAATATGCGCAACAATTTTCCCGTCCCAACCCGACACTTTCTTAGTCACAGGATGGGGGGTAGTGGGAGACAAAAAGTGAATGGAATGGTCAAGTCTAAGTGAGTGTGATACGAGGTCGGATCGGATCGAATCGCGAAAAGCTTCGATCCGTGCCGTTTCGTCTCTTTTCTTTACTTCTAAGCCACTTATGTTCTTCCGAGAAGAAGACCGCCTGTGGTGAGGAGAGGGGAGGTGTCACAAAATATGTGATGAAACTTGGAAGACGCATAGTTCAGGAACGGTTGAGAAAAGTTTGAGAATGAATGAAAACAACAAAACTCAACAAAAACTGCTACAAACACTATGAAGTTGGCAGTCGGCGAAGTCCACGAAGTGGGTTTTTTGTTGTTTTCCCGATTCTGAGCCGTATTTTTGCAAATTTTTCTCAAAGATTCAGATGGAACAGAAGATTTGAAACCGATACATGTTCAATTTCATCAAATTCGTCCTGTTTTTCAATTCAAATCTTTCGATTTTGTGTTTTTGGGGGTGAATTCATAGAAACGCATATTTGACAATACAAATCCGATTGATTCTGGTGGGATTGACTATCAAATTGTTTTAAATTTCCTGTTCTATCCAATATCATCAAAAAGTTTGCAAAAATAAGTCCAGTATCAAGAAAAAACGCAAAAACTCATATTGTTGCACAAGATCGATCTTGGTGAAAAACTTTGGAAGTGAATTTTTTTGACAGAAAAGGCTCCTTAGAGCCGTTTCCAATTTTCAAAGTCTTCAAAAACGTTTTTTTCAATGCTTAGGATAAAGGAAAAACAATCATCAACAATTCCCAATATCCCAAAAGCCAAGCAAACAACATTCAATCCGAATCTTGACTGAATGACAACTTCAAATGTTGCGATCATTGCCTAACACCACTTACTCCCCCACTGAAAAGCAAAAGAAGCATCTTGAAAACAAGCGCATCCTCCTCCCCTTTTCTCGCCGCAAACAACTTCTCTGACCACATCTCATCTTGTTATGCAAACGAAACCGAACGGCCACGGCAAGATTGTTGGGTTTTCTAATGCGATGATTACATTATTGGATTACATTATGAGTGCAAAGAATAGTCGCGTGCATGTTGGGGAGAAACGGGATTTGTTTTTCGGGTATTAGATTTAGACTCGACTTGGAGTCTTGGAAGTCGAACGCTTGCCCGCCGGTCAAATTAATTGAAAGACAAGACAAGGATGGAAAGTTGTCGTCTGCCTTTCCCGAGTGAATCCGAATCGAATCGCGAGTTAATAGAGGTATCTGAGAGGGGGAGACAGGCTAAGGTGGACATGAAGCGTCAGAAAAACCATAGATGATGAAGATACACGAGAATGGACTGGATTGCGACGTCTAGCATTCTACAATTGGGCCTTTGGCTTTCGATCCGATACTCTCCTTTCTTCCCGACATTGTTTTTTACGAACATGTAGCTGGTATGACTTGCTAACCTCAATTGTTGAAAGTGAAATGAGACGGTCTAGGGGAGAGATATTGAAGGAGTGGACAATTGACTGGGAGAATATGAGAAGAAGGAGTGAATAGTGGGAAACATCGTTTTATACCCCTCAAAATTGCCATCAAAATTTGCCAAAAAGGCCTATCTGATCTTCCTCACACTCTACACGCTCAAAAAAGCCTCCGAATACAAGAATTCCTAGGCAAAACGGGCAAAACAGGCAAAACAAACCAAGATTAGAGACAATAGGACAGGAGGACACGTTTGCGCAAAGCTGATATGGATGTTGAGAAGAAGTTTCTTTGAAACTTTTTGGGCGGTGGGTGGATTCTGGACATGCTTTTGCCTTCTTGCCTTCTCACTCTCTCCGAGATTTCAACTTCGGGACTGGATTTTCTTGTCTTCCGCCCTCCCCTTTCTCAGCTTCTCCCTTCTTCCCATCTCCACCCTTTTGTGATCAGAAGCCGAGGAGTGATAAGAATCGAATCGGATCGACGATAAGTAGGTTTCGAACCGTTTTCCTGGTGATGAATGGGAGGAAAAGGTTGACAAGAGGGGTCAGGAAGCAGGGTGGTCAGTTAAGAAGGAAATGAGAGTGAACGTAAAGCGAAGAAAGTTGAAACAGACAGTGTTGTGTTCAGTACATCTAAAAGGTCAGGGATTAGGACTATGTAAACTAAATCCTTGGCAATTAGGGGGTAGACCAAAGAAAAGGGAAAGGAAAGGAGGGATTGAAGATCAGAATTTCAAACCAAGGATTCTTCATCTACCGTAAGATTTATATGTCCCAAAAACGTTCCGCTTTTCGAGAAAAGGGCCGATGATTGTTTCAATCAAGCGAGAACACCGGCCAAGATAGTTTTTCCTTCTTTTTTTCTATCTTTTGGCTTAACGTGTTAACTTGCTTTCCGGCTTTTCCGCTTTAGGATGCGGATTCAAAAGCAAATGTCAAATGAGGTGAGAAGGGAAGGATTAGTGCACGGATCATTGACGACGTTCACAAGTCGCTTTTCAACTCCGGGTACAGTATTTGTTTAGCAACATTTAAGGGTGCTAAGGGTGCTAAAGCGAAAGAGGCAAAAGCTGACTCAATTTCCTTCTCCTTCAAAGCAAAATAACCTGTACAAGGCTGGCGGAAGGTCCAGCAGAGACGACCCCAACTTGTGAGGGCGGATTGATGACACTTGAGATGTTGCTGCGTTCGGTTTCCCTTCCCTATTATGTTTATTCACTGTATGTATCAACACTACTGGTTAATGTGTTTGTACAGAAAACTCTTGCACACTTTTCCTCTCGACCCCGTTGAAAGGGAACATCCGAATTCGAATGGAGGAATTGAGTTTTGTACTTTACTGTCTTTTGAGGACGTTTTTAAGCTGAAAAACTGAGACTTCGGTGCTTTTGAAATGCTTTATTTGGTTCTGGTCCAGCGAACAAAAAGAGTACATGAAGATGATGATGACGATCCCGTAGTGTTTCGAGCGATTTTTTACGGAGCAAAGCAAGCAGAGTCAGGATGTTACATTAGACAAACTTCGACACATTTTCCAATGACGCTTATTTGCGTCCGAAGCCTCCAAAGCTTCCGAAGCTTCCAGAAGCAGCGCTGAGGGATCCTCCAGAAACGCCAGTAAGGCTGGAGAACTTGGAGAGATGCTCGGAGATGGATGGGATGTTGAGTTTATCGTTGACTCCGAAGTTGTAGAAGTAGGCCTCTCCTGGTCCGTTGATGTCGTACTAAAAAGAGACGTTTTTTCCTATCAAATTCACTGGGTTTCTTACGTATTCTGGAGTCTCGTAAAGGGCAAGCATGTAGTTGTTAGACTCGAATTTGCAGAGCTTGGTTCCATTGTAGTTGGTGTTGAGTTGGAAATCCTTTGGTGCCATGATGATCTCATAGGCAACTCCAAAGTGACGTTGAACAAAGCTAGACAAGCTCTGAACAAGTGGTCCGAGGGTTTTTGGTCCTCCAACTCCGAACAGGTCCAGGGTCTTCATTCCAGTCTCGACGACGGTTTTGATGGTGTTGTCACAGCAGAATTGAAGGCTGGACTTGGCGCGTTGACGCTCCTTGACCGATGGGCATGTTTGACCTGAAACTTACGGTTAGAAAAGAAAATTCTCACAGGTTCGTTGGGTGTATCTTACTGTGAACAGTGATGAAGACAAAGCCAATGAGGACGAGGAGGAACTTCATTGCTGCGGAACACTCCTTGCTTCTCCAACTCATCCGCGCCCAGTTTTATACCAATGCCATGCCATGACCTCGATGGGGTTGCTCGATAAGAAGTTTTTGTGAAAGAACAGGAATGGTATGCAGACGAGACGAGAGGCGGGGGAGAGGTGTTTGTGCCTTGTTCTCATTTCAAGTGGTATTCTTACTCTTTTTTCACGCATCAGATAAGCTCTGACCGGCGTCTACTGAAATAGGAAATAGACGGAGAAAAACGATGGGCCAAGGTTACTTGGGTTTGGAAGATTCGCCGCTTGTTGTTTAGTCCCTTTTTCCGTGCACGTTGTGAAGAAAGATGGGAGGAGGAGATGGAATAGATGTCTGACATTGGAGGAGGAAGATTCTTGAAGGTTGAGAAGGTGTTCAGACAGGAGAACTTTGAAACTTCGTCAGTCATGCCGCAATCGCAGTGGTTCTTCCATTTGAGACATCGGATTGCTTCGATTAGACAGAACGTCTAGAGGTAACCAAGAACTCCAATGGATCAAATGGTAGCTCAAAATTCTGTATTCTAAAAAGTAAAACGGAAAAACCTCTGTTTACTTTATTCTTCTGGATTCAGGCTTCTAGTTATAGATTTTTTAATGAATACAAGTATATTTGCAGTAAGATTCATCGATACTCATTATAACGGACCATACAGTACAGGTGTATGTGCAAGACAACGTATCGATCCTACTCATGATGGACCTCTGTTTGTTCAGAGTCAATTTGACAGATTACTGCTCTAATTCATAGATTTCTCAACAATTTGTCGCTTCTTCTTTTGTGTTTTTTGCATTCTTTGACAGAGATCTCTTTCTGAAACAACCCGACCAACAGTTATGCCCAAATGAACTCCTGGGACCTAAGATTGGTCTGTTTTCTGAAAACGTCCTCATCTGATCCAACAAGAACAAAAACTATCCTGCAACCTCTCGGTTTTCAAAACAACATGTTCCTTTTCTCTAATCTATTTGACTCCTTGGTATCTGATACCTCTTACTATCTACCAAGCAACTCATCTCAGCAACGTGCCGTGCCGCCTCTGCAGACAGATTCCCGCCCCCGATAAGCCTTTAGGCGACCTTTGTTTCAAACATGTTGACAACTACCAACTAGCATACCAAGGTGTTTGAATTGCAAACTTTATTTACAGAGAGATAACATCGGTAATTTTGAGGAGTGGAAAAACGAAGAGATCGATCTCCGTTTACAAGGTTCTTGGGTCCTTTGGAAGGTCGGCAATGTTGGCGGCCTTTCCGAGAGCAGCGAACTCGGCAAATTTCTCGAAGTACTCCTCGACGGCTGGGTTGCTCAAGTCGTACTGAAACAAGGGTAATGAACAAAGCTCTATTGGTTTTGAGAATGCTTACGTTTCCTGGGGATGGGTAGACGATGTAGTGGAAACCGTCATCAGCGGCTTGACGGCAGATAGTTCCGTTGAAGTTGGTCTTGAGGGTGGCGGCGGTTGATCCCATCATAACTTCATGAGCGGTTCCGAAGGCTTTCTGGACGCGGGATCCGAGTTGGTTGGTGAACTTGATGCTGGAGACGTCCTTGCCGAGGTCGGTACGGAGTTGAGTGATGATCTTGGCGTAGACATCTGGGCAGTCCTAAAAGGAAAAGTTTTCACTCTGTAAAACTAGGTTGCTGTTACCTTTGCAGGCTCTGGCTCATAACCTGGTGGCTGGTATGGATCCGCTGGCTTCGGGAGATCATCATAAGCAGCCAAGACGGCGGCAGCGGAGATGGCAACAAGGAAGAGAACCTTCATTGTGTTATGGCTTCTGAAGAAGAGAGACAATGAAAAACTGCGGGGCTTTTAAACACAATTCTTAAGGCGGCAGAAAACGACAGACACACGTACGGCACGTTTTGTAATGTTAAAGCCTGAGGGAAAACCGAAATTTAATTGGGTTACGCAGTCCAAGAGGGCTAGGTAGGACTAAGCGACGAACGAAAAGGGGGAACAGGCTTTTTATCTCTTCACTTCACCCAGACGATTTTTTGCGGGCGACAGAGGGCAGACAGAATGTGTTCGATCCGCTCGGCACTTCCCAATGGCAAGGTTGTGCCAAGATACAGTCAGTGCGAAGCGCTTTTAAAGCGAAGACACAAGTCGACCTTCGGTTTTTCGGCGGCTGATAGGTATCTGGTTTCGAGGGAGGCGAGGTTTGAGATAGATACCTGTGTTCAGATTAGATGAAAAACGAGGAAGTCGGGGCCGTGCCGTCTGTAGATTCACCTTCACCAACCTTGCAAACCTTTTATACCGCCTTTTCAACTTTGGGTACGGTACTTAGCAGTTAGGTAACCAGATTTTTATAGCTTTTCACTTTTTACAAAGTGTCATTAATATCTAATCTTGCTACACTCAACACCTGTAAACAAGGAAGAAGCTTGAACCCATTAAAACTGTCTGTTTTTCATTTTCCATCAAATTTCAACTTTTCCAAACAATTTTATTCCATGTCGGTTAACTTGAAAGCTTAGAAGAGAGGGGGGAAGACAACAAGAGAGCGGGACAAGGTCAGTTAAAGCAAGAGTTGTGTCATTTCACGGTGGTCAGTTACGAAAAAAGAGGGTAAACCTGTTGTAGCATAGGGCAGAAGAGATCTCAATGTGACAATGGACACTTTTAGTTACTCAAAAACGTGGCGGTGGAACGTAGCGCTCCTCGCTCATGCTCATAGTTGACCGGCGGCTGAATGTGGTGCTGATCTCATCTGGATCCTTTACTCGGATCGCTGGAGCATCTTGTGGCCCAGCAGCAGCTTCCGGGTCATCTGCAGACTTTTCAGCGGTTCCTTGAACAACCTGCAAGTTGAATACGTGAGTTGTAAGACGTTTTTGAACCTTACCTTCTTCTTCTTCATCATCTTTCTCAACGTTGTAAATCTGACGATTGTGAAGAGAATCATGCAGATTACAAATACCCCCAAACCGCCAGCGAACGCCAAGAAGAAAATGTTCACGTTGAAGTTGTGGGTTATGACGAAATCCACTGAAACAAGTAACTGTGTTAGAGGGGCTGTGTTTTGATGCAATGCTCCGCCAAACTTGCTCGTTGAAAACGGAGGGAAATGGAAGGTTTTCAAAACTTCTCCTCTCGGACTACAAAACTCGGGTTTTGTAGTCCGAGAGGATAAGTTTTCAGAACTTTTTGAAATCCTTTTATTTCCTTCGTTTTTCACCTACTGTAGAGTAAAAGTGTACCTGATGGAACAAGAATGACAATGCTAACAATGAGTCCGAAGAATGGAACCAAAACGGTGATGAAGAAGACATAGGGGATGTTGCAATGTACGGAGAAGGCAGAAGCAATGTTGGCAAAAAGCCAGATGATCTGGAAAATGGGAATTGAATGATTTGTGGCATGTTTCGAACACTAGATTTAGACGTTTCGAAACCCTTTTCCCACCTTCTAGACACTTTTCCCAGAACTTTTCCCAGGGAGTTTTTTCCTTAGATCCCAATTGAGTTCTAGACATTTTATGTGTCTGTTCAAAAAAGTTCAGAAATTCAGTCAGAAACTCTTTTGGTGTGTCTAGAATTGCCATAGACTTTTTCTAATCGTAGTGTACTTGTTTTGTCTGCACTTTTTCTGTCTCTTTTCTCACTTCTCACATGTTTTCATAGTGCAGATACAACAAAAAGATTTTCAAGATCTTTGACACTATATAGAAATCATGGTCCCTTACATAACACCATCCTCCATCCCTATCTCCAGTTTCCTAGTGTCCGATTTCAAAATATTGCGGGGGACTAAAAGGAGGCTGCGCTTTGTCCCTGTCCCCATATTGAGACAGCTGCATGATCAAGTTGAATTGAATCAACTGTCACGGCAGGTGTCATCGCTTAATTCTATGTGAAAAATGACCGTATGCAATATGGTACTGTCTAAACTAACCTGATATACAAAAATTGGCAATAAGAAGTGGAATCCAACGATTCCTGATAGTTCCGGGTGATATGTCTTGTACTGGGTCTCATCCGAAGTGAAGACGTTCAGACATGTGAATACTGTGGTGGCAACTATGACCAGGATTTCAACGACCTAAAATGGGTCAATTTGAGTGAAAACAAAGTATTATGAGAAAGGAGTTAGGCTTACCAAGACTGCAAAAAAGAGGATGTTGTGAGAGATCGTCGCAGAGCACTTGGCGCCATTATCTGACATAGACCCGGTTGAACCCTGAAAATCGAAGTTCGATTGGGATTTCAAGAGAGAAAAATTTCTTGAAACAAACGAAAAACGCAAAAGAAAAGAAAACGGGAAGAGGCCCGCTTCAATAATTATACGTTACTCGGGGAATGGGAATTTGATTCACTGGAAAAGTGAGAAGGAGATTTGAGTATACTTGTTTGCGGCATGCACTCGACTTGTTTGGCTCAAAGGAGGGGAAATCAGAAACTCAAAAGAAGAAGAATTTGAGAAGAAGGAAGAAGTGTGGGCAATGTGGGCGGTTCACGTACGGAAAATAAGGATCATGATCTTGCCAGAAAAACAGTTTTTGAGTGTTTCAAGCGTTTTGGACCCTAATTTTTATCATTTTGACATAGAAAATGGAAACAGAACACAAAACAGAAATGCGCTTTCCAAAAGTTCGAATTGGCCCCCGCTAACCAATCCTTCCTCTCTTTCTCTCGTTTTTTGCCCAAATTGGATTTGGATTTCCAAAGAGTTCAGTTCCAACGCTCATCTTCTTTGTTCCTTTCTCCCAAGTTGGCTCCAGCAAAAGGAACAAAAGGGTCCTTTAGAGAAAAGTCTAGAGTTTTAGAATTTCTAATGTCCTCTTCTTTCTGAGGCGACTAACCCAGACACAAACAATAACAACTCTGACCCATACTACAAAATGAGAAATACTGAGAGCATAAAATCAAGATTTCAAAGACTCCAAACGGGAGAATGAAGAATAGGGGGAAAATGGAGGAAAAAATGGAAAAGAAAGAAAAAGCAGCAACAAAATAAGGGAAAAAAAAGCCGGGGCGCAAAAAGCGAATCGAAAAACGCGTGGGGTGGGAGTCAAGTCACAACAAGAGCCAAAACACTAACATGGAGCGCTGTCAGCCGTCAAAATTTGATTAGATTCTGGTATATCCATTACCATTTGTCCTATCTGGTAGGCAAATGCAAGAGATCTTTGGGTTTTCAAGGGGTTTTGGTGTTTTCTTGTTTCCGGACCGATTTTTTGACTGTTTTCTGATAAAATGTAGAAGAAAAGAAGAACTGGGACCTAAAATCTGTCCATTTGACCTAGTTTTGCTAGTTTTTCATTGAGAATCACCAATTTTTGTACTAGAAACACCAAAAAAAGTGGTTTTTCGGTGTTCTGGGCCAATTTTTTCAGATTTTTTCTAATAAAATTGAACAGAACAAAATATTTGAAACCGACTGATATTAAATTTTACCCAAATCATCCAGTTTTTCGTTTCAAATTACTCATTTTTGTAATTTTTCTGCCAAAAACACAAAAATCGAAAATTTTCTACAAAAAATTGGATGATTCCGGTCAAATCAACTATCGTTCGGATTCAAATTTTCTGTTCTATTCGATTTCACCAGAAAAAATGTGAGAAAACCAGTAAAAAAACAGGGAAACACTGAAAAACCTCTTTCGTGGCGAGACCCAAAAACTTTTTTGAGGTCTGTATTACTTTTTTTGCAAAAAACCACAAATCTGAAAATTTGCTATGAGAAACTTAATGATTCTGGTCAAGTGGACTATTACTGAGGTCCAAATTTGCTTGTTTGTTTGTTTTTTGCACACAAAATGAAGAAAAACAGTTCAAAACCGAGAAAACGCCAAAAAACTGATTCTGTTACAAAACCCGCTACCAGTGCTACAGTAGTACTGGTTCAAAAACTCAGAAAAAACCCAGAAACCACCCCAATTGGAATCTGTGACTTTGAGGTAACTAAATAGGTGCACACTCCCAAATGACCACAAGGTAACAAATAGGAGAAGCGGGAGACAAAACATGTGATAGTATCTGCACTGATAACAACATAAGGAGGGGCAAATAAACAGTGTTGACATATGTGCCAACCATCTAATAATAACTTTTAAAAAGAGAGGATTAGAGAAATGAAACAGGGAAGGAAGAAAAGGAGAGAAACTGGAACCTAATTAAAGATGGAAATTGAGAAAGCGGGGATGTTGATCTTGTTAGTTAGAATTTGTATTCCTAAAGGTTCATGTGTTTTAGGAGAAAGGTTTTTAAAAACAATTGAGCTCAGTAAACCCGAATTCCAAAAAAAACCGAAACCGACACCAACACCTACCGCCGGGCATTATGGCACAAGAAAAAGCCCGCCGGCAGACAACACACAGAGGGCCGGTTTTTGTGTGCAAGTATCCACGCGAGTGTTTTTTTGCACTGAGCACAAGCCCAACCGTGTGTACATACATAATAATTGTGATCATTCTGTTTACACAGCACCCCCTCTTCCTTCCTACCTGCTGTACACGTGTAATTCGATTTTCATTGGAATGAATGAAATCGTCTTTTTTCGTTTTGTTCAATTTTGATTAGACAGGCAAAAAACGAGGGGGAAATGAAATGAGCGATGAAAAGTATGCAAATGTTTACAGTTCCCCCCCCCC
>LR537709.1:73678-125738 GCA_900883565.2 Caenorhabditis panamensis | reverse complement strand
CGGCATGCAAAATAAAATAACGTGAGCATAATGTGTCATGCATGCCGCTTTTTTGTTTATTTTGCAGTGCCCTAACAGAACATCAGAATTCGCTCTTTTGGCCCATGTTTGGGTGTTTAGAAAGGAATCTTCGCAAATCGAGAAACAAACAGAATCTGTTCAAAAAAGAGCACTAGCCTATCAACTAAAAGTTCATTCCCTTTTCTGACGTGTTTCGTACAGAAAAGGGCGTCTAGAGTCTCTCTCGGGATCGTCTTGAAACCCGAAATAGACCCTGTGCTAATGATAGTGTACTGGGTACTAACCTGCTATTTTAGAGAAGAATACTGAGAAACTGGAAAGTTTGGGGTGGGGTTCGGAAGACACTGAGAAGAAACTGGGAAGAAGACAGAGAAGACAGATGAATCATGGAGTTTTGGAGCAGAGGATGGAGATTTGTAGGAAAGTCAGAAAAGAGAAAGATTTTGGACTGAATGTGACTGAAGAAGTGGTTTTCACGTGGCAAAGTTATCTTGAAGATTCAAGAAAATCTATAACTTACAGCAGAGAAACTAGAGAACGGATCCACTACAAACACCAAAAAAGTTGGCAGTCGGTGGGTCTCGCCACGAAATAGGTTTTTTGGTGTTTTCTCGATTCTGTGCCAAGATTTTCAAAGTTTTCTTACTGAAATCGGATAGACTAGAGAATTTGAAACTGAATGATAGTCAATTTGACTAGATTTCATTCAGTTTTTCATTGCAAATTATTCATTTTGTAATTTTTCTACCAAAAGCACGAAACTCAAAAATTTTCTATGAAAAATTGAATGATTCCGATCAAAAAAACTATCATTAAATTTCAAATTTTCTGTTCTATCTGGTTTCAATAAAAAAAGTTTGAAAAAGTAAGCTCAGGGACGAGAAAACACCAAAAAACCTATTTCGTTGCGAGACCCACCGACTGCCAACTTTTTAGATGTTTGTAGTATAGGTGTGGGACCCGGAAAATCTTAGAAAATCTATACATTTATCGGGCAAAAAGAAGAGAACAGAATAATGAGTGTTTTCTCTCAAAATATGATAGTTCTGAAGTTATCAACAGCACCAAAAATGTAGATGACGTTCAGTTAGAGCGCGTTCAAAAATGAGAAGAATTTCGGGACACTCAAAGGTCAGAAATTTCAACGAGAGAGACCGAAATGATCATGCACTTTGCATTTTAGTGCGTTCACCAGCTGTTTTACCCTGCTGTTTCTTACCAGTCGAAATTTACTGCAGATGTGTGCACTTTTGGGTCACAGACGATCTCTGCTAGCCATGGTCCAATAAAACCCCTAAGAATCAAAATGTTTCTTTCCTAGACACAACTCACACTCACACCCACACTTTACAAGTCTACAAGGAAAAAATTTGCCATCTCTCCTCTCTACCCGCATCTCATCTCATCTCAAGTGTCAAAAAAAACCGAACACAGACCGACACACACATGGCCAATCACTTCAACTTCTCGAACTCAATTTTGTGGTCATGCCTTGCCTTGCGCATCGGAGAAATTTTGCAGAGGAGAAAGAAAAGAGGAAGAGGAAGAAAGGAAGAGAAAACGAAAACGCTTGAAATGATGATGATGATGATGGAAATGGAAAGGAAAAGAAAAGAAAACTATGCGTTGTGAGAAAATTGGAAAAGGCAGAGAACTCGAACTCACACGAAGTGAAGGAAAAGTTTGAAGGAGAAAGGATGACGGAATATGTTCGAGGAGGAACATGAAGAATATAATCTAGACCTAGTATATCATTCCTCCTATTCATCCATTCATTCATTCCCGACCAGAATAGAAGCTTCTTCTAGAAGAAGAAAAACGAGGGGAAATGGAAGAGGGTGTTGTTGTGTTGTGTTGACCAGCAACGGTCTGTAATCTATAATCATGGTTGTACATATACCTAGCTTGCTCTCAGTTAGGTATATGTTCCTATTTTGAGAAGTTTATGTTGTCGGTTTTCCGGTACCTCTAACACCTCCCATTCTCCCGAGGCTAGAGGCTAACGCTAATGAGGTCAATTACATTACACAAAAGGGAATAATGAAGGACAGAATGCGGTAGCGGAGCGGTAATAGAGTTGTGAAAGGTGTTATCTGATGAAAAGCAAACTTTACGAGTATAAACGGATGTTTTTGGGTTTTGTTTACAGACACACTGTTATTGTTATTGTTATCAAGTTAGGCAGTTACGAAATGATTTTGATTTCGTATCTCGTAACGTTGAGTTCAGGTGAGGTGAGCCCGTACTCTCTCAAGACTACTACCGCGACCGACTACAATAGCAAAGACGTCAATCGTAGTTGTAATGGAGGAAAATTTGGATGTAGGTGGGATGAGGTTGGGTTGATCAGAAAGAGCAGGGTGGGTAACTAGGAACTCCTTTTTTGAAGTCTGTTTGTAGTTTTTTGTGTCATTCGATAAAAACATATTTTGGTCATTAACATCCTAGTTTCAGTTTTTGCCGACGGGCTTTTCAAAGCGTCTTTTTTGACCCTCAAAGGTCCGAAGACGTCCGAAATTCGGAGTTTGGTGACCGATTCTGATAGGTTCCGAATAGTGAAATAGATAGATTTCAACCTAAACTATCAATTCTATTCAAAATCTTGCAAAATTTGAAGAAAACTTGTCTAAAAATTTGTCTAAAAAAATGTTGTCAAAAAAGAAAACTGCTCCTGGAAGAAAAAATCTAAAAAAAACCTAGAATGTGCAATATTTTTATCAGAAATGAAAGTTTAGGTCAAAATCTATCTATTCCACTATTTGAAACATCTGGAAAATGTCGGAAACCCATCAAAATTGGTCCCTAAACACTGGATTTTGAACTTTTCGGAACTTTGAGGGTTCAAAAAGGGGCTTAGGAAAGTTTTTCAGCAAAAACTGAAACTGGGATGTTATTCAGTAAGAAATTTTCTACCAGAATACCTCAAAAACCAGTAGAACTAGACTTGAAAAATGGAACACTTCCCTAGAAGCAGCAAAAAGTGTTTCACGAAATTTAGGCTATGAAAAAACCTTACAACAAACCGGGACCTGCCCCTACTCATCCATTTATGAACCATTGCGGTTCTTCTCGGTTCAACTGAACCAGATCCACCCACTAGCCGCCGCCATTTCAAACAAAGGACACACACACACCACACCAATCTCACTTTCACTCAAAACCTCTCCGAAAGTACACTCATCTTTCTGGAAAAACGGCTCTCAAAACGAGAGAAGAGGACCATGAACCAAGTGCCCCATCTGGCGGCAAAAAAGGGCTGAAAGAGGCGAGGGAAAACGGATGTGTTAGGGGAGAGAGGCAAAATGAAATGAAATGAATGACATAGTTCTCTGGGAAGAGGGAAGGATACATAGAAATAGGTCCATTCGCTCACCGCATAGTGGTAATTGTGGTCTTACCAATTAAGAATCGTCCCCCTCGGACAGAGGGTCTTTCCAAGGTGGCGACAATTAAAGGATTCGATTCGCGAAAAAACTTTTTCCCTCGCTCTCTCTTGGTCTTTCTTACCTCCTCTTACTTTTCGAAGAGAAAGAACGGAATAGCCTTGAGAGGTGTCTTGTCTCACTCCCCATTGTTATATTACTTTTTGCTTCGTTCTTCAAATTCCTCCTATATTCTCATTTTTCTTGTGAATATTGAGGAGAACGTCGCATGTGGGGGATAGGGGAGGATAGGATAGGATAGTAATACATATTTGATGAGATGATGCCACTGGGTACCAATCTAATACCAAAGATACAAAGGGGAGAATAACAAGGGGAGTAGAGGAGGGTTGGGGTTCAGGGTGATTTGAGTGAAAAATAACGAGAAAACAGCATGAAAACTTCAGGAAATCGATAAATTTCAAATTGGAACTGTTTTTGATTGCTGAAAGCCTTTTTTAGACCTTCAAAGTCCCAGAAATCTCAGAATCTGTAGTTTGTTTGCTTTGCCGATTTTCAAGGGTTCACGGCATTTTCCAAATGTTTCAAATAGTGATAGATCTAAACCTACACTATCATTTCTAATAAAAATCTCCCAGATTCTACCCGAAAAACGTGCTAACTGGAAGAAATAAAGGAACGATCATCAAAATGAAAGAAGAGAACCTCAACAGCTGTTTCTAAGAGTGATTGGGCAAGAATGTGAAAAGTTGAAAAGAGCTGTTGAGCACTTAAATAAATGATCAAACTTTGTGAAAAAAAAGTTTTCTTTTTGTTTTCCTGCTCTCTGGATCATGAAAACTAGGGAAACAAACGCAAACCTTGTGATGATCAAGTTTGTGACAAGGGTGTTTCCCTGATGTCAGGATCTTGTGATGGCAGTGATGAAATGAGTTACTTGCACCCGTGAGAGCCAGAAAAAAACATAGTTTGTAAGGTGGAAAGTAGAATTTGACAAATTTTAGAAAGTTAAGAGGAAAAACAAGGTAAGGGGCTAATTTGATAAGAAACAGATGACTGCCTAGGAGGTAGAAATAGGAGAATAGGGTGATCTGAAAAACGGAACAAGAGGAAAATGAAACAGGACAGAATAAAAAAGTGCAGTTACAGGTACAGAGAGATTTGTCTCATTTTTCAGTCCACCCAAGTACATTGTTCTTCAACTAAAAGTGCAAACTACATAACTAATCCAATTTCCATTTATACATGCGCCAAATCAGAAACAGAAAACAGAACACAACAATTCTCTCGGGCCTGCGAGACATCTGGTAGACCAACCAACCAGGCCTTTTGCGTTTCTGTGTCAGCACCTTGTCATTATGGGATTTGGGGGTGACACAGTGCAATTACGGGGGTAGTATTCGGAAAGAGAGAAAGATGAAGGGCACCTGCTTAACCGTAATTCAGTGATGAATGAGTCAGAAAGCGATGGGAATTGGATTGGGAGATGAGATCAGGAAAGTGAAGAAGTGAAGAAACCAAGAGGGTGAAAGTGGAACATGTAGATTTCATCATTAAGGTTATGGGTTTGGTTTGGGGTACAGTTTCTGTGCCAAAACACCAAAACAAAGCAAAAAATCATCAACAACGATTCCATTCCATTCCATTTTCGGATCTGATCTGCCCGCATAAATGTGTCGGGACACCTTGTGTCAACACCAACACAAGTACTATATTTGTCCTTGCTTTTACTTTTTCTTCCGTTTCATTCACTGTTCTGTTCTGTTCTGGAGCTCCTTTTCTGGTTTTGAAAATGGGAGGTCATTTTTGTGTACACAGGGGTATTGGAATTGAAAGTGACCGAGAATTGAAATCGAATGTTTCCAAGTTCAAGTTGAAGTGCAAAGCATGGGAAAATCAACAGGAACAGACGGAAATGGTGCTGGAATCTGAAATTTGAAATCCCGTTCATTCCATTTTTGTCTATCTGCCACTTTTACAATCTCAAATTGAGGTAGCAAATTTTGTTTTTGTACCTGAAGCGTTCAGTTTTTTGACTACTGATCCCTATCTTTCTTTCTTTCTTCCTAGAATTTTATGATTGTGTTCCACAAAGTGCATCCAGATTAGATCACGCGTGAAAAAAACTTGATCCCAGTCCGTCTTCCGCTTCTCGCCAAAAAACCAGAGAAATACCTGATAAAACTGATCAAACCTGTTTTCCCTTCTCTCCAACCTCTTCTAGATTCATTGTGTTTTCTATATTCCTCATGCAGCTATATTCCAAAAGCCCATAGAACACACTCCGCCTCTTTCACCCCGTCCAAAAACACAGTTGATAACAGGCGCCAGAACCCGTAGTCTGATAACAAGCGTCTCGAGCGCCAGTCATTCTACTTGCTGCTTGACTAATTTTCTCTTGTATTGTTGATCTGAAGAGTTGATTCAAACGATTCAAGATCGCCGCTGAGTTTTCCGCTTCTAAATTCCGTTTGCAGTGCATTGCGACACTGAAAATGGATTAGAATCGTGAAAAAGTTGGTGGGTGGTCTAGAAGGTAAGTTGTTTTCTGCAACTTGATCTTGTTATTCTCTAACAACAAGGAACTGGTTAAAAGTACACAACAGCTGAATTTGCGTATTTTAGGTCACGGACACAACTCTTGCTTCAAAGTGCTGTTAGGTAACATTTTGGCACTTGCTACAAGTGTGTATGTTTCATTTCATGATTCCCCGTTCTTATTTTCACCTTATTTTCCTTATTTTGTTTTGTGTTCAGGTCACAAAACACAGTGAGCATGTTCTTGCCCAGAGCAGAACACACATTCAGTTTTCTGTGTCTAAAACTGAACGAGGAGAGATCTGTGTGTGTGTGTGTGTTCATTTCCATCCAATTATGTAGGTAGTTTACCTCCTTACCTCCAACTACTCATCGGAATGGTAGGCTAATGAAAGCCAGACGGGATCCATTTGATTGAGTGTTTTTTGATAGTGGTGATGTGGGACAGGAAGCGAGAAAGAGAAGAACGTGATTTTTGATCAGTGAAATCAAAGAATTGGACAATCGAACAATCAAAGACACAAAAAGCAACATTGAGAAAGGTCTAGCAACAATATTTGATCTTCAAAGATTGTGAGGTTTTTTTGATCGTTGATCAAGTTCGGGAGTAACCATTTCTGTCTGTAACCCTAGGATTGAACCGTCAGTTTTCAGTTATTTTGTTGTTTTTACTGTAGCAATATCACTGTGATGTTTTGTTTTATGCGCTGCAAATTCATTCATTTCCAAATACGTTATCCGCCGGATTTAACTTCCATCTTTGTCACTAACAGAAGAGATCACGCTGTCTGTCTGCATGAACACTAATCTCCTCTTCATAAATGTAATCTTTGCATTTGGAGTGCTGGAAGGAACGTTTTGCACAAAATGAGAAACTAGGATCACTCAATCAGACTGAAAACGACGGACTGAATAGGTTTGGCCAGTTAGGCTTTTGTTCTGACATCAGACATAACATCAGGTTTTATAGCAGAGAATGTTTCTTTGGTTGTTTATGACTTTACAAACATAAAACACAAAACAATATACATGAATACCATTCATTTTCAAACTCTGTGGGTTTCCAAGTGCAGTAACAACTGTGTTCAAATGATCAAAAACTGAGCTTCCCATATTTAGGTGTTTATTTGTGGATTAGACTCTGAAACATTTTCTCAAGTCAAAAATAACAAGAGATCATACAAAAACGGACCTATATCCCATTCCTCCACCCCCTCACCAACTTTTCCATGACGTCCATCCATGATTCAAAAAAGCAACCGCAAAAGTGAAACATCCCGATTTGGTCCGTCCCCTACTTCCTGGAAACACCTCTCTCTTCCGCTTCCGGAACGGAAAGAATAGAAACAACATTTTTACACATTGTGTGTGAAACAGTTTTCTTCTTTTCTTTTCTTCCAATGCCCCTTCGATGAAACGACCAAAGTTCGGTGGTCAATGCTCAAAGTGCTAGAGGAGCGGGTGAATTGAAATTGTAAAGGGAATGTTTCTCCACTTTGGAACGTTTTTTTGGTTTGCAGGGGGTCCATCCCTTTACCGCAAAACATAGATCAGAATTGAATCTGTTTAGGCTAATCTCATTCATTCATTTCTCTCATTCTATAAAAAAACCACATCATTCCAATTCCAGCTCAGCTCAATCCAGCTCATAAAAGTCGGTAATCTTTCCCCTTTTTTTCTGCAAAACTTTTACTTCCTGAACTAGCACTAAATACTAAATAATCCCGTTCGGAGAAGTCAACGTCAGAAATATGTACATATTTATACACACATACGGACTTCTTTCTGGCAGAGATCATTTTGAATAATTTTATGAGCTGAAAAGTTTGGAAGTCGCGCATATACGGATGGGATAGAGAGAAGAAAGAACTACTGTGTAGGCGTTGAGAAACGAGGAAGAATCTTCTAGAAGTTTTAGAATCCTTACAGTTCAACAGCAACATCTGCATTGACAACGAAATCTCATGACACAAGAAAAACCGTGCTTTATGCTCTTATCGTCCAAAATGCACATGTGTTATGATGTTACATATTCCTTTGTTAGACTTGAATAGAGAAAAGAGAAAAGGAGTTCAAGAACCAAGATGTTTCATATTTTGCAGTTGGATGGGTGGGACAAGCATATTTTAGGCTTTGATCTGTATTCCTAAAAGGTATGTGTGATCAAAACAGCCAATCTATTTTTGATCCACTTTTCATTAACCTAATTCAGTTCTTAGACATGATGGAACATCGCCAATCTTGAGACTATGATCCGGATTCCGATCCAAATCTGTTCTGAACTATTATTGAGAAGAAGTTCAGAGCCTTGGAACATCCCATTCCAAGTTTGTTTTGCATTCTAGGAAGATCAGAAAGATAAGAAAGTTTTGATGTTGATCTTTCGGAACAACATAAAAGTTGGAAACATTTCATTGATTCCAAGAACGAGAACAGAAAGAACCTTCATAAATTTCCTGTCATACCCTAGACACATTTTACGAGTTCCATGTATCAACCTAACCCTCTGCAAACTTTGACCTGGGAAATACACTTTGAGACATCCTTCCTGCTGAGCTGCTAGATGATTTCTGTTCTAGGTGCTAGACGGATTACGTCTTTGCAGCATCACTTTCTCAAAGAACGTCTTGAGTCATTCTAGAGTTTCTAGTTTCTGCAAGAGAGATCTTCTGATTTAGAAGGTCTGGGAGGTCATTTGAGACGCAATTTACATACGTTCATGTTGAAATTAATCCTACAAATGCTCATTTTGTTCCGTTTTCTGCAACTCTGTTTCTTCTTACTATCAAGTCTATTACAGTCCCCCTACACTTCAACCTTTCATGATGAGGATGCCTTGTCAATTTTTGAAAAATGATCTGGTAAGTTGCACAGGATGTTGTGATGGTGTTTTGACTCAATTACCGTACCCCTAACCCCAGGATTTGCAGTTCAGAAAAAAACTATAGAAAATGATGTCATGTCACATAGTAAAGTCACTAGTCAAACTTCCACTTTCCAACGTGACATTTACAGAATGCAGGCGTTTTCTTTTTTGCAACAATAATCGAGTTGGTCCACTCACTTTTCACTGACCAAACCGCTCTTTTCCAAAAGTTCACCCCTCCCCTCTCTTCTCTACGATCCCTTCTTCCTAACCAACTGTTTCCTGATTCCCATCCAATCCATTCATCAAACAACACAATGTCCTCCAGCCTCAGCTTCAGCTTCCTCATTCATTTTCCAATTGAGCGAGCTCCTTTTCTTTCGTTTTCCAAGGATTCTTTGCCATCCAAAGCACGTAGGCCGCCTAAAATGCCACTGGTCCCGCAAACTCTTTCCTTTTCTTCCTGCGCACGGGAGAGAACCAGGCGCTTTTTGTTCGCTTGCACCGCCGCACACTCTTCCGGGTTGTGCTATTCTGGTCCATAGGGTCCTAGGACCTCTCCAATCTCTCCTTGCTTTCCTCTTCACTCTAGTCTCGAAAGCCATCTGCCTCTCCGTCGCCATCATCATCATCATCGTGTCTCCGAGTCCATTGCCCCTCCTCCGTCCTAAAGATCATTGGGAATGAGGAGAGGAAGACGAATTGCACGACCGCACGTTTCAACAACAAGCCGCTGCTTTCCGGACCCTCTTCTTGCGGCGCGGCGCAAAAATCAAAGTTCCACTGGAGCAGGAAGGCAAGGAGCGGGAAGGCAAGACAAGGAGAGCGAGTGAGAAGATTGAAAAACCCCCCGTTTGTCTTCTTAGATCAACACACAAACAACACATGTGCAATGCAACAATTTCGCCGGCGAAAGAGTGATACGCCCGGCGATTTCCGGGTCATAGCCAAGAGGTTGATCGATGGACATGACACCCGATCAGAAGATCGTTGAGCAACTGAACAACTTTGATTCGTGGAGCTCGGGACTCATTTTTTGCAGCTCCCAATTTCTTGTTGATGAATTCTTCATGTCCCCTAGAGACCCAGAGACTTTCCATTTGGTTTTCTTCTTGTAGAAATCAAAAGTTCAAGTTAGGTTTTGTTGAGGCCCGGGGACCAGTCTCCAGGCTCCAGAATAGAAAAGTGAGTGGTGTGTTTTGCACTCACACGCATGCATGCAACTTTGACAAATTTAAACTTGAGAGCAAAGTTTAGAGTACGCGGTGCGTAGAATATAGTTTGAAGGGGTGGAGGCGTACATAACAAGTCCGAAAACATGTTGGGTAAAGGGAAATGTTAGAAAATCTATAACTGACAGTGTTCGGGATGAAGGAGATGGAAGAGAGGGCCACAAAGGACCGATGTCAGAAAATCTACAACGCGCAGCTTTAAACAAAACCCCTCTGTTCCAAGATTCCATTCCGTTCTGGTCCATGCTTTTTATGGTTTTCTGAAAAAGTTTATAGATGTGCTTGCTTCCGGACCACTTTCCTTGATGAAATTTGACTCAAAAAAGCATGAAGTTTTCCCCACATTCTCCCAAAACACCCCAAATTCCAAGATCTTCGAAAATTCCTGTGAACCCACCCGAGTGACGTCCACACCAACTTTCTCTGCTTGATTTCTCAAAATCACTGAAAATTCTGTAGTTTGAACTAAACTAGAACAAGCGCCTGTTTTAGAACACAACACAAATTCGGTGAAGCCTCCGCCATGAGAAACTGAGCCGATACGGATACGGGTTGTGGTGGTGTGTTCTGAACTTTGGGGTACTGTAGTAAAAAGATCCCCAGTTGTTCTTTGGCCCAAAACAATCCGGAAACCCGGATTGTTTTAAAGTAAGACGTGTTGAGTTGAAAAACCAAACTCTCAACCGACAGGTGGTTTCTTGTTCCTTGTTTAGAGTCGGTTTCATCATCGGTTCTTTGCTTCCTGAACTTTAAGATCAACATCACATCAATTTTCAGACTATAGCAACTTTAGAGAAATCACGAAATCACATGGAATCTTGTACAGACATCTATTGTCCCTACAAAAATTGAACACTTGCCCTGGGCTCTAGGCTGTTTTCTTCTTTTTTTTGTCCTAATTCATTTCAGTTTTTTCCAATTCCCAATTCTCAAATTCCACAACCAAACAAAAAACAAACTTTTTCTCTTTCTCTTCCCAGAACATTATTTAACAAGAAAGGTCTTGGGAAACTGAAAACTACCAGAACGCACTTTTGTACCGGAAATCTGGAATTTGGAATCTAGAGCCTAGAAATTGAAACTGGAACTGGAACTGGAACCAAACAAAAACGAGATTCCGATTAGATTAGTTCTCTGGAAAAAACTTGACCATTGAGCTGAACAAACAACGGTTTTCATTCTGATTGTGTTTTCCTTATAATTATGGCTTTTTGAAATTGAGACTTTTTGAGTGACAAAGTTTCAAAGTTTGACAGGAAGGACAAGAGTAAACTAGACACTTTTGGTAATGAGGAACTTGTGTTTTTGGCACTGAGTAACTACCGTAATCCTCGACCCATTTCTTCAAAAGCAGTGGAAAATCCAAAGTCCCATCTCTCTTGCAAAAGTTTTTTTTTCCGTCCGGTTCCATGTCGTTGGCCTCCAACCCCAAGAATCGTTGAACATTGAACTCTTCCCGTCCCTTACTTTCTCCCCTCATCTCCCACTTTTCTTTGCTCCAGGGGGAGAAGAAACGCAACAGAAAATGCTTCCGCGTTTAGTTTTGAAACACGTCGCTGGTCGGTCGGGAATAGGATAGATTGTGCTTCAGTCGGCGGGCGCTGGAGAGCAAAGCTCGACGGACCCGCCGCTCCAAAAGCACAAAAACTTGAGATGGCTACTGGAGAAGGGAAGATGTCACAAAGTTCATCCTCTCTTAGCTTGCCAATTGCATTGCAACTTCCGGAATTCGGTCTTTTGAAGTCAAAGACATGGCGTCATGAACTTTTCCATCCATTTCCTATTTCAAACTCTTTTTCCTCCAACCAACCCACCTGCCAGCCAATTTTAGCCCTCCTACACAAAAATTTCTCAAGTAGCGACTCTCCTCTGTGTTTTGGTTCAAAGCCAAGAAGTGGGCTAGCGGCTAGCAAAAGCCTCCAAAGTTTCGCAGATGAAACATCATATACATATTTAATCATCCAGTCGGTCGGTCGGTCGGTCTCGGAAACCAGGAAGAAGTTAGGAGGCACACCAAAGATATACTCTTTTTTGCAAAAGGAGAAGAAGAAGAAGATGGGAAGTGATGAGATGAGGAGAGAGAACTGACGTCGGTTGGGTGTCGGAAAGGATCTGAAATTGGAATAGGAATAGCAGAGAATCTGTGTGGGTTGCTACAACACCCACTCGATCTATATGTGTGACTGAATTTGAAATTGGAGAAGATTGAAGAAGCAGCAGATTCCGGTCCCACAAGAAAAGGCCAAGGTGATCTCAGATAGTTGATTGATCAAAAACTAAGAACAAGTTTTGGGATTGGGATTGGATTGGGATCAATCAGAACGATTTGGTTTTGTTGTATGTAATGATGTTACAGTGGTTTGGTTTTGATCGAGAGTTCATCGAGTTTTTGTCAACTTTCCAGGGTTGTGACCACTGGGGGTCGGGTACCCTCAGTTTCAACCTTCGTCGTTCATAGTTCGCCAATTTTAGAAAGTATCCCTTTGACGGCGTCCGTCTCTCGACTGTACCCGGTGTCTTAGCGCGCCCGACAGTGCTGCGTCGGATTGGTCTCCACGGTATTTTCCTACGCTGCATCTCGCGCCGCAGCATTGTCTCTGTGATGCGCAACAAGTTTTGCGAACGATTGTGATGACGTAGTTTCTCTATGAACGATGATCTTACGGTAGGGCAGAGAGCGAGAGATGAGGGGAGGGCGGCCGACAAACAATGCAAAGATGCGCAATGCATGCATGCTGTGTGAATGTGTCGGCCCCGACGTACGCGCCTGAGACGAGCAGTGGCCCCTTTTAGGTGATAGTCCCTTTGGATTTTGATCTTAGGTGATTTGGCGACTTCTCCATTCTCACTTCTCCTTTCTTTGCGTTGTTCCCTTATCATTATACCATGTTGATGAGCACCCCTAGGTCCCCGCCCCTCTCAACTCTTGAGTGATACTGATATCAGTCAGTCTCGTCTCCGGGAACAGAAAAACCGACGTGACTGATAAACACTGGCGGACGTGCGCCTGTCGGTTTTTTTGCGCGCGCGCCCTTGGGCTGTGCTCTCGGAGTTCTGAGACTATGATCTCTATCATCTTTGTTTGTATGGTGAGCAATGAAACTGAGATGTTCCCTCGCGAACCACAACCACCCCCATTCTTCCATTGTTCTACACTTGTCAAATCAAACAGATAAGTTCTATCGGATCCTCATCTCGCGCCTAGATTCTATGTTACAACCTCCCTCTTAAGACCCTTATGATCAAAACCTTATCTTTGCTCTTTTCGTTTCGTATTGTTCACTTTCTTTCTTCCATAATCATATTATCAAATTGTGATCAATCACTCACGACCATCAGCTTTTTCTCTTTGCTGCCGATGGTTTCATTTCGATCTCTTCTATTCTCCTCTTGGTCTATGTTTAGAACACTAAAGTGATGTGATCCGAAAGTCAACTCGACTCCCACCAGATTGAAACTTCCTCTCTTCCCTCCCCTCCTCCCACTTTCATTTCGGTGGTGGTCGAGTTTGAAATTGAGGGATCCATCTCGGTCCCGTGTGTAGTGTGGTGTGCTCTTGAAACATTGGTCCCATCTCATCTTGTTTTGCTTTGTTCTCTGAACGTTTCGTCGTAGCGGGAGTGGAGAAAAAAGAGAAAAGAGAGGCGGGGTCCTTCTCTTGACGATGTATCTTTTTGCTCCAGAAGAGCACGAATATAGCGCAAGAAGGGGGAGGGACTCTCAGGGATACTTCCTTGTTTAGCACCAAACCCCGCCCACCAATTTCCCTTCGAAGAGTAGGAGGGTACGTGAGTCCAGAACATTGGAAAAAAGGACTCATATCTGTTTTTTCTTCTTGTTCTCTCTAACAGCTTCTTCTTTTTGTAGTTCTTTGTCTTCAACTTCCCTTGTCATTTTACAGGTTTACAGATGGACTTTCTTATGGGCCCATCCTTATCGGAATCAACTTCCACATCCGCTGACTTTTGTGTTGTTTGTGGAGACAAAGCTATCGGAAAGCATTACGGAGCAGTTGCTTGTAATGGATGCAAAGGATTCTTCCGTCGCAGGTAGGTCAAGTGCCTTGAACCTCGTGAACCTTTGGGTTTTTAGTGTTTGGCAGAACCTACAGTACACCTGCCGCTTCAACAAGCAGTGCAACATTGACAAAGATCATCGCAATGCCTGCAGATACTGCCGCTTCCAGAAGTGTCTCGCAGATGGCATGAAGCCAGAGGCCATTCAAAACGAGAGGGATCGTATCGGCAGCACAAAGCGCAGGAAACGTAGTGGAGCCAACTCGGAGAACAACTCGGACTCGGAAGGCACCCCATCCCCGAAGATTGTAAGCAGAGCCAACTGGGGAGTCGCGTGCAAAGAAGTGGTGATTCAGGAAGCCGGAAACAATCTGTCACGCAAACTCATCGATATGCTCATCGACATTGAAACTCGTCTGGCCAGCAACCAAAGCATGAACGCACTGCTCCGCGATGAATCTGAGATGAAAAACAGCAGACAACGAGCTGTTAACTATCTTATCGGCTGGACCAATATGTTGCACCCACTTCCGGAACTGCCACTTGCCGACAAGGTGAGTAGATGAAAAGGGATAGAAGGGGAGACAGTACGGGAATAGAATAGACTAGCAACATATCATCTGCCTAGCGGGACCGGTGAACTAAAAAATGACGATCATGTACGTCAGAGATAGTGTTCTCTGTTTGTTGAACTCGTGCCTTGGAGAAGAGACCGTGTCTTTTAGAGATCCATTCCCTATCTGTCAAGACACATTAGGGATGGGAAATGAAGGGATGTGATACTTTGTAGAAATGTTTTGCGGCTGACTGAGAGAGAATTCATCATCTTCTATCCTATCTCAAAATCCGAAGACTAGAGTTCAACTTGTTACCTTACAGTGAAATACAGTCTAGTTTACAAGTACCAACTTCAATCTTGCAGGTCATCCTTCTCAAGAAGTTCTCCTCGGCATTCACACTCTTGGGCACTCTTCAACGTAGCATGGCTCTTGGACACTTTGTTCTCCCTAATGACCAAGTGCTCAGTCTCTCCAACTCTCACCCCGTCGAAGTCTACGAGGTCCTCATGAAAGTGGTCGATGAGTGTCTGAATCCACTGCGAAAACTTCGCGCGGACCACTCAGAGTTCAGTTGTCTGAAAGCTCTCCTCCTCCTCAGCCCAGATGTCGCTGGAATCTCTCCACCGACTCGGGAAAGAATCAGAGAGTCACGGGACGCACTGCTCAAAGCACTCTTTGCCTACACGAGCAATACACACAACTCGATTGATGCATCATTGCGTGTATCTGCTTTGCTCATGATCATCCCTTCATTGATCACTGTCAGTGAGAAGATTATGGAGCAGCAGGCGCTCAGTGACTTGTTTGGTCTTGGAGATGTCATCAAGAGAGACACCAGCAGCCCGAAAGTGTAAGTTTTAGTTATAACAATGACAAAGTGAAGTTACCGTAACCCATTCCAGCGAGTCTCCACCTCTCGAGATGAAGCCACTGGTGCAAAACATCCCGACCTCGCAGCCACCGGTCACTTCCGCTTCCTCAGTTGCTCCGAACATCATGATGAACAAGGAAATCCTGGCACAACTCATCAACAACCCACAGCTCTTCCCACTCTTCCCCATGGCCGCCCCAGCCTCCCCTCCACTGAGCTTCATGCAATCGGTAAGCACCTAGATATAGGCGTCCTTACTTAACTCAATTTAGAATTTCAGGAGTTCGGAGCTCACCTTCAGCCAATGCCAGTCCAAGTGATCCTGTCCTAGATGTGAGGCTACCGTAACCCTTCCCGACAAACCTTCCTCGTTTCCCAAAGTTCTTTCGTTATTTGTTCCCCCTCTAAGTGTCATAGCGTAGTCTTCAGTTGTTCTCTAATAATTCATTCGATTGCTGGCCATGCCCTAATATGTAAATGCATAATCTTCTTCTGTTCCTAACATCCATTAAGTTATATCTTCCTCTCTTTTAACCCTCTTTTTTATCCAACAGCACAAAACAAAGCCCCCAATTGATTCTAGTCAGATTCGTTTCGTTCCTTCTATCTAAGCCTAAGCCTTCAAGTGCACATATTGTCCCGTCTCTCCTGTCTCATCGCTGAAAAACAAATTCAAAACAAATTCCAATACTGAAACGTGTGAAATTCAGTGTTCTCATCACATTGTCTCTCCTTACTCTTTGCCACAAATGTTATTTTTCATTCTTTATACCTTACAAGTTCATCAGAATAAAGCCAACACTACAGTACTCTTTCTTGCATCACTGTTGAAAGTTCAAAAACGAAAGGCCGTCGCTGATAATCAATGATTCGGCACTGATAACATGCTCACGTACAGGAATTCTCTTCTGCGGGGTTTAGATGATTTATCAAATGACGCCAGAGGGAGGTCTTATGAAACACCTTCTTTGCCGATTTTGTATGACGTGGCACCCATTTTACTACCATTTGCGAAGTGAAATGATCAAGTTCAGAATGAGTGGTCAACGAGAGATCGCAACCGGAAATAACATGTGGATTAAGCGCGCTGGGATTCCTGAGAAAGCGATTCGATTCGTCTCAACGATTTGAAGATTCATACATAGATTCAAATGACATCACATCGACGCTGAACTACCAGAGACCATTCCCGCTTCTTCCTTTTGTTATGTGCCTTCTGATCATAGGTTACAGAAGAATCAAAAGCAAATGCTGATAAGGAAGACACGTAAGAAAGGTACTTCGTGCCAAAAGTTGCTTTCTCTTCAATTTCAATGACAAAGTGCTTAGTGTGTCGGAAACCATTCGGATGTGATAAGAATGAGATTAGATTTTGGAGTTGCGGTCTAGGTTTCAATGAACATTAGAGGTTACTGTAGAGTAATTATGATATCAACTTGTTTTCCAGCCTTCAAATTTCAGTGTTATTCCAACGCCAGAACACAAAACATTAGAACAAAGCATACATCCTAACGGAGTATGTACTGTGATTGATAATTCAGCTGAATTACCATTACTGTTTATGAAGAAAAGTTGCGAAATTCCTTCTAGCATTGTCATACATCAAGGCCAGCACATGATAAGCACGCATCTCAACTACACCACTCCGTCATCATACGATTCTTGCAGTACGTGTTACCATTATCAGCAACTCTCGGCTTTTCCGTGAGTTTCGGTATGCACACACTCGGTCACAAACACAGTTTTGTTCATCGACGAACTTTGTATGGCAATGATATGATCATAAGGCGAGGGATTCTAGGAACTGAAAAGGGAGAGGATATCCGGGTGATGTTATGCATTAGTGAATGAATGTGCAAGGCATGTTTTCATGGTGCAGGGACCCCTGTTCTAAAATGTATGGGGAGTGCAAATGGGGAAAAGAGTGGTATTCTGAAGATGCTCCCCGTTGACTCCTTCTCCAACCCATCTTCCTTCTTTCCTGAAGCTACTTCTTCAAACTCAAAATCTAAAATGAAGCGTAATCCAAGAGGTCCTCCTAACCCGAACCCCAACTCCCGAATGTTCAAATTCCAACCAAATCCAAAAGTTCGAAGTCGATTTCAAGATGAAGCAGATTTACGGTCTTTACGAAGCTTCAAAACGGATTTCTCCAACTATCTAGCCAGCGACACAAATTTTCTCAATGTCGCTGAAATCATGACTTCCTACGCTTACGGAGAGAGTAATAATGCTAATGAAAAGGAGGTTCAGTGTGATTTGCTCACTGAAAATGGAGGATTAGAAATTGACCCTACTAGGTTGTCTTATAGGTTTGTCACTCATCTGAAAACTGGGTGAAAGTCTTTTTTTGGATTTCAGAGAACGAATCCGTTGGCATTTGCAACAATTTTGCTATAAAACTTCAAGTCACGGAATCCCTATGCTCGGTCAGGCTCCTAATAGTCTTTACAGGTAGTTTTTCTTTTTAAATTTGTGTTCTAATCCGTCGTTTTGCGTTTAGAGCAGTCTGGGTGTTTCTGTTGTTGATTTGTGCTATCCAATTCATCAATCAGGCAGTGGCTGTAATCCAGAAATACCAAAAAATGGACAAAATCACCGATATCCAACTGAAATTCGACACTGCTCCATTTCCAGCAATCACCTTGTGCAACCTGAACCCTTACAAAGACAGTCTTATCAGATCCCATGATAGTATTAGTAAGATTGTAAGTTTTTTCTCTCATTTTTTCAAGCAATTATCTGCTCCAAACTCGTTTTTTTTCAGCTCGGTGTGTTCAAAAGTGTTATGAAAAAAGCTGGTGACAGTAGCACTGAAGTAGCAGAAGAAGGCGACTCCGACTATGATTTCACTATCCAAGCCCGGAGAAAAAAACGCGGAGCAGGAGAGAAGGGAACATTTGAGCCGGCCAACTCTGCATGTGAATGTGACGAAGAAGATGGGTCGAATGAATGTGAGGAGAGATCGACGGAGAAGCCGTCGAGCGATAATGACATGTGCATTTGTGCATTTGATCGTCAGACCAATGATGCGTGGCCGTGTCATCGGAGAGTAGGTCGTTTTCGTGTGCCCCACAAGCTTCCTCTTCCGCCTACTCTCTTCTGCATAAAAAAGTTGCAAACGAAGCGTCGTCAACAGATTTTTTTAGGAGCAGTGGACGAATACAACATGTCAAACATGTGATGAGCATTATTTATGCAGCAAGAAGGCTAAGAAAGGTATATGGGGGTTGGTTTTCTGGACCTGACCCTTAGATGTGGGGAAAACAATAAGGGTCTCCAAGAACAATACGACTCACTGAGGTCGTCGGGTCATAGAACAAACAAAACAAAACTTTGTTTCCCTTTTTTAGGAACCAAAAGGTCAGAAATAAAAAAGGAGCCGTGTATTTGTGAAAGCAAGGGATCTTTTTGCATCAAGCATGAACATGCCGCACTGGTTTTGAACCTTTGGGAGTATTTTGGAGATGCAATGGATGATACTGATATTACAACAGAAGAACGGGAAGCGCTGGGTTTTGGTGTAAGTGTCCTATTTTTTGATGAGTTTGATAGGAAATTTCTGGCTGATCATTTCCTCATGCTCAATTTTTACTGATGGGCTTTCCTGGTGCAGTTTGGGAACTGATTTTGATAGGTTCTCGAAATTTCCTGGAGATATCAAATAGTGAAATGGGTAGATATCAACCTAATCAATCAATTCTGAAAAACAAATCTTGCAAATTTGCAAGAATTTGCAAATTTCTGATCATATTTGAGAGCATAAGTAAAAATCTACCTATTCCACAGTTTAGGATCTTTGAAAAACGTCTTGGACCCATCAAAATGACTCCTCAAACTCCAGATTTTTGAACTTCTAGTCCAATTCAACACTTTTTCCAGAACATGACCGATGAAGTTGCAATTGTCACCAAAGCCAAGGAGAATATCATTTTTGCCATGAGTGCGCTTTCAGAAGAACAGAGGATTCTAATGTCGCAAGCAAAACACAACTTGATTCATAAGTGCTCGTTTAATGGGAAACCTTGTGATATTGACAAGTAAACCGGGAAACTTGAAAAATTGAGGATTTGGGTTTCAGGGACTTCGAATTGGTAGCTGATCCAACTTTCGGGAACTGTTTTGTTTTTAATCATGATCGAACGATTCTGAAAGCGAGTTTGAGAGCAGGACCTCAATACGGTAAGGATTTGAGTCTTGGTTGAAAACCCCTCTTTTCTAGGCCTCCGAGTAATGCTATTCGTCAACGCCAGTGACTACCTGCCAACATCCGAAGCGGTCGGCATCCGCTTGACCATCCATGACAAAGAGGATTTCCCATTCCCGGACACTTTCGGCTATTCTGCCCCGACTGGTTACATCTCCTCGTTTGGCATGCGCATGGTAATCTGTCCTGTTTCTTTATTTTCACATTTTGTTGGTTTGTATTGTAGAAGAAAATGAGCAGATTACCAGCGCCATACGGAGATTGTATCCAGGACGGAGCGACATCAAACTACATCTACAAAGGTTATGCCTATTCGACAGAAGTGCGTTTTGAACATGAAAACTTTGAAAACATTCTTTAAATCAAACTATACAAAAGTGATGAGATGAGATGGCATTCCGTTCTCTTCACTGATTTCATAATTTCAGGGTTGCTATCGTACTTGTTTTCAAGAACTAATCATCGACCGTTGCGGATGCAGTGATCCGAGGTTTCCGACGATCGGGGGTGCTCAACCATGTCAAGTTTTCAATAAGGCACATCGGGAATGTCTGGAAAAGCATACACATGAGATTGGAGAGATTCATGGGTCTTTTAAGTGTCGGTACTGTGTTTTTTTCGTATTGTAAAGGAATCAGAAAATCTATACAACAACTTTTAGACAGTCGCTTTCGGTTAGTTGGGTGAATAGGACTAACAAATGTTCATTTGTTAGAGAATCTCGAAATTGAAATCAAAACCTTTTCAAAAAGTCTTCTGCTAAACTGAGCGGTCCTAAAATTGAACGAACACAAGCATGTTTTTTTGCTGTTTTCTCGGTTTTTTGATCAACTTTCTTGAAATTTCCTAATGAAATGGAATAAAACAAAGAATTTCAAACCAATTGATAGTAAATTCCTTCAAAGTAGTTTTAGGATTTTGTGTTTTCCCGGTGAAATTCAAAAATAGACATTTGACAATGAAAAACCTCATGATTCTAGTGAAATTGAACGTCAATCGGTCTCAAATTCTCTGCTCCATTCAATTTCTTCAGAACAACTTGAAAAAATCAGCCTAGAATCGAGAAAACACCGAAAAACTGATTTCGTGGCAAAACCCGGCAACTTTTGTGGTCTTTTTTGGCGTTTTTCCACGACAATTTCCAGCTGCCAACAACCCTGTAACCAAACAATCTACACGACCTCTTATTCTGAAGCTATCTGGCCATCCCAGGCCCTAAACATCTCTCTTGGACACTGTGAAAAAGAAGCGGAAGAGTGCAATGAAGAATACAAGTTGGTTTTTTTTTTAATTCCTCTGTTTTGCAATGTATTTCAGAGAAAACGCCGCCATGTTAGAAGTGTTTTATGAAGCTCTCAACTTTGAAGTTTTGTCGGAATCTGAAGCATATGGAGTTAGTTTCAACAGTTTTTCCGATTTTTTTCGAACTCCCTATTTTCAGATAGTAAAAATGATGGCAGATTTCGGAGGACACTTGGGACTCTGGTCCGGTGTTTCAGTGATGACATGTTGTGAATTTGTCTGTCTAGCCCTTGAACTTTTGTTCATGGCTGTGGCACATC
Source organism: Caenorhabditis panamensis (assembly GCA_900883565.2). NCBI lineage: Eukaryota > Metazoa > Nematoda > Chromadorea > Rhabditida > Rhabditidae > Caenorhabditis > Caenorhabditis panamensis. Next base: position 104,482 of record LR537709.1, on the reverse strand, counting down.
ACGTGAATCAACAAAGGCTCAGGCGTAAGCTGGCAGCTGCCAATGACTACTGACCGAGGTTCAAGGAGCAGAGAGTTTTGCTCTTTTTTTCTTTCACGTCTCTTTTCTGAGCCCTTTTTCCTCTTGGTTTGTTAACTTTCGTTGTGTAAGTTGGAAAACTGATACTTTGTACCTTATGTTTCCTGTTTTCAATTTCAATTTCAATGTTCAGTTTTGTTCCAACACAGTTCATCCTGACATTTGATAAATGATAAATGATATGAATTTTGACAATTTGAATCAGGTTTTTTTGGATAATATATAACCCTTATATAACCCCACCCAACCCATCAAATCTTCACATCGACCTTTCCCCTTTTCCCCTTTCCTATTTTCACTTTTCTTTTGCAAAAATTGCTGGGTTTTTCTTTTTGAGATCTGATCTGATCTTTCTAAGATTTAAACCCAAAGGAAACCCGAAAATGAAACAGATGAATGCAAAAATTTGCGTACGCAGCAATGGATGGCAATGACGCAAGAGAGGAAAAAGAGAGATGTTGGGGGGTGCGGAGGGAACCGGATTCGTCCAACGCGGTGGATCGAAGCCTCCCACACTTTTTGAGAACACTCAATCCTATATGAGGGAAATTTTGGTGGGGAGGTACATGCAGTACTTTTTCGTAACACTCGTTTTTCTTTTTTGTCTTTTTCTTTCTTTTTGGGTTTACCGTGATCATTGCCATTTCCATTTCCATTTGCGTCTGAAGTTCCCTAGAAGTGAAAGAAAGATGTTTCAAGTATAAGAAAACTCGTGAGAAACCAACTTGACGAACTTGTACAAATTACCTTCAATTTTTGAAATCTGGTTTTCTTCGAGTTTCCCCTAGGGAAGTACTTTTTTCCAAGCCTATTTGCAGTTTTCTCAGTGTCCTAAGGAACATAATTTCTTACTGATTATCAGCTCATGCTCAGTTTTTTCTAACAAACACTCCTAAGGGTACTTTTGGGCCCTCAAAGTCTCACAATCAGAAAGTCTCAAAATCGGGATTTTGAGGATTCATATAAATAGGTTCCCGGTCTTTCCCAGAGGGCCCGAATAGTACAATAGGTAGATCTAAACGGATATTGTCAATCCTGAACAAAATATTCAAATTTCAGAAAAAAAAATTTCGAAAAAATTTTGGCCGAAAAAAATTTGAAAAAAAATTTTTTTTTTGAATTTTCCAGATTCTGTTCAGAATTTATAGTATGCGTTTAGATATACCAATTGCACTATTTTTATTCTTTGAAAAAGGCCAGGAACCAAAAAAAAAACTATCCTAAACCCAATTCCTCCTCCTTTCGTAGTTTGCTTCCGATTCCCCTCATTCATTCTTCGTTTTTCTTCGTTTCTCTTTTCCGATTCTTCAAAACCTTTTAGCCTCCTAATCTCCTATCTGCGCATTTTCTAATTCACTAATTCACTGATTCCTGAACTTCCCTTTTCTTACAATCAGAAAAAAAATCTCATTCAAAGAAAAAAGATGTTTCACTTTTTCATTTTTTCACTTTTCTCCCACATGTTAGCCGAATAAGCTTGGCTTTTCAAACTGTTCTAGTAAGCTGGTTTGAAATGTAGGAATGAGTCAGAATTCTCAACATTCTCAACCGTGTCAATTTTCTCACCTATTCGACCCCCAAGAGTGCAAAACACTTCCAAAACAGATAACAGAGATATGCGTCCTTTGGCCATTCCACTTTTCTTTGTCCCCAATCTTTTTTCATCAAGAACATCACTATTTTCTTTTTTTTTGCTTCCACTTTGCCTACTTTTTGTTCCATTTAACCACCCGTTCTTCATATACAAATTTATTTGAACTATTTTCAAGAGGTGCAACCCAAAAGTAGGTCAGAACCATTTCCGATAGGCAACATGCGTTCGCCTCTTTGTCGAAAAGAAGGTGAAAGTGAGAATGAATGAGGAGGACAGTGTCATCTACCTCCTACCTACTCTTTAATAAATTTGCATACATGAAAACCGATCGGAAGAGGAAAACGATGGGGATGCGTGTCGGAGATGAGATGAGATGTGAATCTATGAATCTGTCGTTCCCATTACCTCCATTCCTCCGTTTTTCCCTTTTGACATTTAGGTCGATGGGTTTTGCGTTTATGCACAAATAAACATGCATTTCTGTTTGTTTATGGCAGTATCGCTTCAGTTATCAGTACTTTTTCAACCAATCTTATCATTCTAGCCAGGGTCTGCTCTAGCAAACAATTCCTTTCTGTATTTTTTGTGCTCTAACATCATTTTTACCTTCATTTTGTAATACTTTCAGTTTCAAATGGAGTGGTTATACTGGTTATACTGGCTTTTGATATTCCTCTTCTTCACCGGGTCATTCTACCTGTTATACATCCCACTACCAGCTGATATCTCTGACCGGTCGAAATTGGCAGTTGCAGAATTTCTATTGAGGTTGTCTAATGAGTATTTGGTTAGTTTTATCGAGGTTTTGCTTTAAAAATGATGATCTTCAGGGTGACCTTATAGAAAATGTGTTTGGAGCAGTGGTCAGAAACAAGGTTACACGGTTTATCATGGGAATTGGGTTTATGTTGCCTATGAAACCACCGAAAGGGATTACTGTAAGTTTTCGAGTTTGGATACCAATTTTTCAAGGATAAAACTTTCAGAGAACACGAACTCGTATCGGAGGAGTAAGTTGCATCACTTACAGTATTGAAGAGAAGAAATCCGATGGGTTGCTGGTTTTCATTCATGGTGGAGGATGGTGTGTTGGGGAAGCTCGTGAGTTTCATTTTTCGTTTTTGATATTTCAAATGATCAAATAGAGTTTTTTTTGTTTATGAGCACACTTTTGAAAAAGTCAGAGTTTAGAACACAAATGTTGTTTGCGTTTTTTTGTGCTAGACCAATTTTTTAAAACTTTTTTTGTTGAACCGATTTTATTGAAATTTTTTTTTGTTGATAAAATCAGTTGAAAAAAGTAGTTTGAAACCGATTGATGAAAAAATTTGCCGACATTATTCAGTTTTTTATTGCAAAATATCAACTTTTGTAATTTTCAGAGCAAAAAAACAGAACGGGAAAATTGAACTGAAAAACTGAATAGTTTCAATGAAATTTCTCATCATTTGTTTCTAAATTATCTGATCTATCCAAATCCATCAAAAAATTTCAAGAAAAAATGGTTCAAAACCAAGCAAAACCAAAAACCCCGCTAACAGCCAATTTTTTTAAAGGGGAAGTCAACTCGAAAAATAAGTTATTTTTAAAAGACGCAGAATGTTCCCTAGATTACGGGAAAAATAATAGAAAAAATTCCCGTCGTCTCCTGATTTTTCTACGAATTTTTGAAAACTCGCGAATGGTATTTTGTGGCCGTGGCCTAGGATTTGCTCAGTGTTAATCCTAGTCGTAGAAAAATCAGGAGACGACGGGAATTTTTTCTATTATTTTTCCCGTAATCTAGGGAACATTCTGCGTCTTTTAAAAATAACTTATTTTTCGAGTTGAATCCCCCTTTAAGCGTTTGTAGTAGAAAACCATCACTTTGGTCAAAATCGTCTTGCTCTTTATTCAGTTTCCAAACTCACCATCTTTCCAGGCTACTACGACGGAATTCTCTACCAACTGGTTGAGAAAATCGGGTGCTCTGCGGTATCCATCGACTATCGTCTTGCCCCCGAACATCCATTCCCTGCAGGCCTCGACGATTGTACAGCGGTGGTCCAGGAGCTTTATCATAATGGGTATGTTTTCAAATTTCCTTCTACCTAGTCATGGAAATAAGCAAAATTTCAGTTGCCCACACCTTGAGTTTGACAAAAACAAGATTTTGATATCTGGAGACAGCGCTGGTGGGAATTTGGCAGCAGTGATTTGTCAGAGACTTCACAGAGAAAAGCTGGACTTCTTGAAGGGACAAATTCTGATCTACCCTGTTATTCAAGTGTTCAATTTCCTTAGCTGCTCTTATCAGGATTATTGGAAGAAGTATGCAGGAACAGCCTTGTTGAATCCAAAGCATATGGCTAGATGGATTTTGTTGTATCTTGGAATGGAGGCGTCCAAGGAGAATATCAAGAAGCTAATGAATGCTCAACATGCTCTACCGTAAGAGAAAATAGCCTATTCGATGAAAAACAACTTTTTTCTTTCAGGGAGCTCGTTAACCAAGTGGACTACCCTCGTTGGTTATACCACCTCAAAGACCGAAAAACAGAGAAAAAGATCGATTACGAGTTAGCAGAGAAGTTCATGAAGATTGGAACAAATCCAGATGTGTCCCCACTATTCGGATCAACAGAAGGACTTCCACCAACACTGATCCTAACCGCTGGATATGATGTATTGGGTGACGAAGGCATTCAATACTCCGAAAAACTCAAAATCCAACAAGTACAAACAGAATGGCACCATTTTCCACGTGCTTTTCATGGCCTGTTCAACATGCCGAATAGCACGGATCGTGTGGAAATGATGAATGTAGTTGTCAACTTTTCCAAACATCTTTTGCAGTGATATTTCTTCAGTTTTGCTCTTCACAATTTTTGTTCATGTCTTCATAGTCACGTTAGTTTATTGTATTTGAAAAGTAGTCTGAAAGTATTCTTGGTCGTCACGTCACTGGTCGTGTTTTGAGTTGTGTCTAGTCAGTTGTTGCCATTGTTAAAATGTTTTCCTTTTTATTTCTCATTGAACTTTATATAAAAAAAAACAAATAAAAATCTACTCTCTGATCTCTAAACCATCATCTGAAACCTCGCCGGTCGGTGAAATATGATCCTCTTGCATTCCATGCATCAGCAGCATGTTTTTCTCTAATGTGGAAGGTAGGATTTTGAAGATTGCAGGATCCTTGTCTTCTACTATTATCCAGACTTCTGAATTTCACAGGAAAAATGATGATTCGGTCAACAAATTACCATCTTTGTCAAGTTTCTCATTCTGATCCCGGTCGTAATGATGAACAACGTAATCTGCTTTGGTTTTAATGGAGAATCCCATTTTTTCAACGATAAAGCACTCGATTTCAGATTCATCTAGATAGTCGTCTTTGTTCCTGTCGCAATCCTAAATCACTTGAACTTACGAAAAAAATGGCGAAAAAACATACCCTAAACCCATTATCAGAAAACCCGCGAATAATGTCCTTGAAGTGACTAATCATCTCTTCTTTTGCTAAACTGATGAAATTGACAAATCACATCAAAATAGGATGAAAATAGGCTTACGCATGTTGAAAAGACCCGAAGCAGCATTCCCAAGGAAGTTTTGCTCGGGTTCTTCTTCAGTGTCATGGATGCTTTCATCGTGTTCTTCATAGCCGTCAAACTCGTCGAATTCTGAAGAAAATTTTTGGATTTGAGGCAAAAAACTCAGAAAATAATACCTGTTGCAAACGCCAAACAAACTACAAGAATAATAGCTAGAAGGGCTAAATATACAAACTTCATATTTTTGTCTTTCTGTTTTTGGATAGTTTTTTGCGATTTCGATTTTACCATGAAAAAAAAATGAGTAGACTAACTGAATAACTGGTGAAACCCCCTAGTACACGTTGCATTTTTCATAGAGATTATCGTCGGATTTTGTGTTTCATTTTTGAGTACCAGGACTAGTATTCATCTTTGATACTAAAAGGGCATCGGTTTTTACACAGAAGAACCGAGATTGTGAAAAAGAGAAGAAGAAGAAGAAGAAGATTTGAATCATTTGGAGCGAGATAAATAATTGGCACCTGGCAAAATGTAAAGGGCAAAAAGGCAAAGCAAAAACTCTTCCCTCAGGGACATTGAATTGAGGTCGTTGGGAAGTGGATAACACATCGAGAATAAGAATTTTGGCACAAAAAATGGCACTTTTTGGATCAAGGTCGACACCGGAAAGAAGGAAGGGAGGAGAGGCCGATGATGAATGGCGTCTTTTCTCATTTGAGATTGGGATGAGGATCACTTTGGCGATGTGATGTCTACCGCAAAACCGTCTGCTCTTCACCTACATTTCGAACATTTTTGACTAGCAAACATCCGGAAGTGGTCTAGATAGGTGTTGAGGAAGGATATAGTTGTGTTTGCATTGGTTTGTTGAGCTACTGTTTGATCTTAAAAAGATACTAGTCTTACCTGAAACTCATTTGCTAACATCATTCTTCTCTAGCTAATCACAATCACAATCACACACACACTCTCCCCATCTTCTCTTCAAATTATCTAAATTCAGGTCATCACTAAATTCCGTACAACGTAAGTACCAGTCTCCAAATTGCGCATCCCTTTTTCTTTTTTATCATTTCTCCCCAGCCAATCACACGGAGGAGGAGAGGAGCATTCCGATGGCACTGACCTACTTTCCAATCGTCCTTGCTTCCCTTTATCATTTACTCCAATGGATTGTCTCCTGCGCCACCCAGGTCTTTTAGTATGTCATTTATCAGCAGGAAGTCGTATTTGAAACTAACCTAAACCCTTGTGTTTCATGTTACTGGTTATCTTACCTTGAAAATGAGAGATCTTATCGCACTTTCATCTTGTTTGTTTCTGTTTCCTCCGCAGTTTTCTTCCGCGTGGTCATTTTTCCTTCTTCCCTTACACAATCAGTTACAGTTTCCTGTTTTCCAGATGCGGTATGCGTGGGTGGTCCCGTTAGTTGTGATATTACTAGGAAACATTTGCGAAGGAAGCAGTCTTCTTAGCAAAACTATCAATTCCGATGGATCTCGAGGTATAGTGTCTCCAATTAAATCCACATCTATTGGTTTGGTTTCAGACTTCAAAATAGTAAAGCATATCAAGAAGAACACCTGCACATGCTCTTGCAAGTGTGTCCCGGAAGTCCCTAGCAACCCTTTCGACATCACCACGACTATTTCCACAATCAACAATGACAACGTGGACATTGGACCTAGTGTAGACCCAAATCCATCAGGATCATCATTGTTCCAAGAGATTGAAGCACATGCTGGGGATGTGACTACGGAGCAACCGAGTTCTGGCTTGAACATTGATTCTAGTGTTCAGGTTGAGAAGACTGATGCTCCAACTTCAACGGAGGCGTCGGTTGAGGAGAAAGTGACAGAGACGGAAATTTCAACAACAGTTGGATCTACCACGGAGGTTGAGACTAGTACTACAACTGCTCCAGAGGTTACGAAGGCTGTCGAAGAAGCTTCCACCAATGAATCTGCGACCACTGAAACTTCAACGACAACTGAAGCCACCACTACTACAGAGGAGTCGACCACGACCACCGAACAACCAACTACTACCTCAACTGAAGCTTCTACGACCACCACAGAAGCTCCAACGACCACTGAAGAAGTGACCACCACTACCACAGAGGCTCCCACGACTACCCAGGAAGCCACTACTACAACCACTGAGACTCCAACCACCACTGAAGAGGCCACTACTACAACAGAAGCCCTAACAACTATTGAAGAAGTGACCACCACTACCACAGAGGCTCCAACCACCACTGAAGAGCCCACTACTACCACGGAAACCCCTCAAATTGATGACAAAATTGCTGGCCCTGTGACTGGGAAGCCTGAAACCACTCATTGGCCAAATACCAACACCACTCCAAACTTTGACACCACCGCGCCAAGCATTGCAAAATCTGAGGATGACGAGTCCACCACTGCAGCAGGTAAACTGAAACATTTAGAGATCAATTTGATTAGATTAGCTAAATAAGTGTGGCCACGGCGGGCGGATTTTGGCGGTCACTAGAAAAGAAAAGAAATGATAAGGGAGAAGAAAAGAGGGATAGAAGTTAGAAGTCTAAATTTAATCGTTTTAGCTGAAGAAACAACGACGGAAGTGGATTCAGAGATTACTGGAGCGGTTGATATCACTGAAACAAGTACTGAGGAGCCAACGACCACGTCTGAAGCCACAAAAGCATCAGAAGAGCCGTCTACAACAAGTTCCACTACAGTGGTAGATGGAGAAGTCACTTTGAAGCTCAATGTAGGTACTTCCGAGAGTACAGAAGCACCAACGACTACAACCACTGCTCCCATCACAACAACAGACGAAACTACCACTCACAAACTTGTCACCAAGCCCACAAAGAAGGAGAAGGTCAAGGTCACACCGAAATTGGAGTTGTCAATTGATGAGCCAGTTAAGGAGACCAAAAAACCAACAGGTAAGTTGAAAAAGCACGGATAAACAATGAAAAGAGATTTTCAGTGAAGCCAACAACCACCACCACTACCACGACAACTGAGGAGCCAACGACTACAACAGAGGAAGTCACAACAACGACGGAGGAGCCAACAACGACAACCGAAGAAGGGACTACTACCACTGAGGAGCCAACTACCACGACTACAGAAGCTGAAACAACGACCACCGAGGAGCCAACAACCACTACCGAGCAAACAACAACCAGTACCACGACTGTGAAGCCAACAACTCCAAAGAAGAAGGTTGTGAAGACCACTGCTAAGCCAAGCACCACCACCACCACAGAGGCTACCACAACTACTACTGAAGAGCCCACAACCACTGTAGCAGAAACTGAAGCTTCAACCACTACCACAGAGGCTACCACAACTACTGAAAACCCTACTACAGTTGAAGTTACCTCTACCACTGAGCAGCCAACCACGGAAGCAACTACCACTTCTGAAGAGCCAACTACTGCTGAGGTTGCCTCGACGACTCAAGAATCTACTACAGAAGCATCTACAACACCTGAAGCCTCTGTGGAAACCACAACTGCACCAGAATCCTCCACCCAACGTCAACTTCCAGAACGCTGGAAGGAGATTGTGAGCAAGTTGAAGCATAAACTCGAAGTTCTCAAGGAGCAGAAGAGACTGTTGAAGGAGAAGGATAGTACCTCGACAACAACTGCGGAGGAGACTACTACAGTTGCGGAGAGCATTGATGAAGCAACTACTGAAAAATCGGAGGAGGCTGCTACCACTGCTGAAACCACGACTGCTGATACCACAACTGCTGGAACCACAACCATCGAGGCAGTGACAGAACCATCGACTACTACTGCTGAAGCTATTACGACTAAGGCTTCGACGACTGAAGCTGTTACTACTGAAGCTACCACCACAGAAGCTACCACCACTACAGAAGCTTCCACCACAACTGAAGCTACCACCACAGAGGCTACCACAACCGAGGCTGCTACAACAGAATCTACCACCACAGAGGTTCCCACCACAGAATCCACCACTACAGCTTCTGAACCATCATCCACAGAAGCTGAAGTAACCAATACTTCTCCAGAAGCTTCAACATCTGCTCCTGCTTCATCTGAATCGACCACATCTTCCACTGCAACCACTTCTAATGAAGACCCAACCGCTGAGAAAACCGGAGCTCAACGGGATTTCATTCCGAAGAAGAACAAGACTGTGAAACCTACAGAGGTTGCTTCTACCACCACAGAAGCTACGACGACGACCTCCACACCACTGGCTACTACCACCATTTCAACCACCACCACGGAGGCTCCCACAACCACTGGAACATCCACTGTCTCAACTACAACTACTGAAGAGGCTACTGGAGCTGCCTTTGTGACTGGGGCTCCAGTTGATGGTAAGCAAAACGGTTTCTATGTAGATGATGAAAACGAAGCAGTACTTTCAGAGACCACCATTAGCACTTTGGAACTTCTCGAAAAGATCAACAACACAAAAATCGCTCAACCCAAGCCTACAGACATATCGAAGACTGATGCATTGTCTTCTCTGATTAGTGGATTGATTGGATCATTCTCCAAGACTTCCACTGCTCCAAGGTTGGAATCCACTGAAACCACCGAAACCCCATTCCTAACTGCTTCTGAGTCCTCTTCCAATGCTGGTGCTGATAAGAAGATCCTTGACATTCTCCCACCAACAGAAGAAGTCCGTAGATCCCAGCCAACAATTGATATGGATAAGGAGGATGAGTTTGAGATGAGAATCAGAGAACAGAGGATTCGAATGGAGCAAGCCAAGCATCAACGTCTTGAAGAAGAGGCTATTGCAGAGAGAATGTTGGAGGATAAGGCGAGAAATGAGATGTTGCAGAGGAAGGAGGCCATGTTGAAGCAGTTGGAAGAGTTGAAGGAAGCGGAGGAACGGCAAAGAGTTCTACTTGAGCAGGAGAAGATCCAGGAGGCGGAGAGACAAAGGTTGATTGCGGAGAAGCAAGCAGAGATTGAATTTGGATCAATTTCAACTACCACGGAGGCGTCAAAGTTCAAGTATAGGTTGAGACCAACTCAGGTAAGCGTAGCGTAGCGTAGATGGCAATAGAACATCAGAAAATCTATGCAATATGTCCCTTTTCTAGTGCGCCGCCATCAACAAGTTCACTCGAGTCTTCAACATCACTGACCCATCGGATTGGATTCAGAAGAACTGCGTTTTTGCCAAACGCTACTTCCCAGAAGCATCCTGCCCACAAATCCAAGCTCTCATCGAGTCTTGCTTCGCTTTCCTTTAATCAAATTTCCAATTGACAAGACAAGCTTCTCTCGTTTCCCATAACTCAGTGACATACCCCCCCATCCCAACCCCAAACTCACTACGTGTCTTTGCGCCTTTAAGAATTCTCTCAGTTTGCTACAGTTCTCAATTTAGTCTCATACAATATCTGATGGCTATTTCCATAAATTTGCATCATAAAAACGTTCAGTTTATTCTCATTTCTTGACACATTTGACACTTTCACAGATAGAAAAAAGGAAACATTAAAACTTGGGAAAAATAGAGCACAGAGAGAAGGAAACCAGCAGAAAAGAGAAAAAGTGACGATTCGAAGAGAGAAAAAGAAGGGAAATCACAAAAATCGGAAGGAATACATCGGCCCTAGTACTAAATTACACAGTCCTGATTGTTGATTAGATTATAAAAAACAGAATCAACTCGATCTTTCGAGTTTCAGTACTAATTACAGTTACCAGTGAGTATGTTTGGCATAGTTTTCAAATTACAACTCAAAAGAGTAAAAAAATTAGAAAATGCGCTTCTTGACACCGAGAAGCGCATTGCAACGAGGGCAATAGTGATGGACGTCTTTGCAACTGTCGAGGCAGAAGGGGACGAAGGCGAGAGGGAAGAAGCAGATGAGGACGAGGATGAAAACGATCCAGGTTAAACTACCAATGACGAATTTCGGAAGGGTGTGCACGTATTTCTGGAGAAATTGAATGGGTTGAGGATTTTCGTTTACTAGGTAAGTTTTGATGGCCAACTCAAGCAGAAGTGAAACCACTCTTCTGATTGGGTTCCCGGCATTTTCGTTCATGTCCAAAACGTGAAATCTACAGTTTTGAACTAGTTTTATCAATTTCCGAGAAGTTGTAGATAAAAAAAAATTTCCGAAATTTTTATGAAAAAGTTTTCCAAAACTTTTTTTTTCGCAGAATCACTTTGAAATTAGTTGAGATTGATTGAAATGGTTTTAAACTGTAGGTTTCATGTTTTGAACCTGTTCAAAAACGCCAGGAACCTGTTCAGAAGAGTCACAAAAGCCGTAAAAGATCAGATAACGCCCAAAATCAGGTCTTTTTAGACTCTTCTGATTGGGTTCCTGGCGTATTTGATAACGTCCAAATCATGGAATCTAGAGATTTGAACTAGCTCTACCAACTACGAATAGGTTGCAGATGATTTTGACAAAAAAAATTTTTTGGAAATATTTTTTTTTCAATTTTCCAAAAAAATTGTTTGCAGAATTACTTTGAAATTAGTTGAGATTGAACAAGATAGTGTAGGACTGTAAACTCCATGTTTCAAACCTGCTCAAAAACACCAGAAACACAATCAGCACAGTCTCAAAACACTTGATTTTGACATTTTTCGGAACTTTGAAGGTCCAAAAGGGGTTTTAGGAAGCTTATCCCTGCTTAGCTTCAACAAGATCTATGTGATAAAAAGTGCAAATAAAAAATGTTGTTTCTCCCTTCCCTACTCAAGATCAAAAAAGAGCTCAACTCAATGCGTTCAAATTTGCATACATTTTACGTCACACCGTCTCGCATTCATGCACCAGTTCTTTGGGGACCTGCTTTCAGCATGATTGAATCTATTCAAACGCGAAAAGAAACAGAACTCTGCAGCGAACCCATGGGAATGGTTGGTTGTGAGTAACGTTTTTTGAACTTCAGTGTCTAGGCGACAGGTCTAGACAAGAAGTTGTGACGTGGCATATTCCCCAACTCACCCCACAACTATAACAAGTCGTCTCATAACTCGCAAACGATGGCGCTGGCTTTGGAGCAGTCACAATGACAACTGTCGGTGGTGGTGGTCCACCAGGCAAAACGACATTTTGAAGTTGTTCAACGTTGATGGTTGTTGGAGCAGTCAAAGGGACAAATGGAGGAGGGGAGACTTTGTAGTTGTGTTCGGGTGTTGCCATGTTTGATTCCTGGAAGAAGAGTGAGGTGGAAAAAGAGGGGAACAAAAAGAACGGGGTGGGGGGAAGAAAAGTGATAAAATTTTATATGGTGATATGTAGATTCCTTCTCTTTTTACAAGTGTATGCATAGTATGAAGTGACACAATTCAAAATGAATCAAATTGAAATGTTTTGATTCGCTAGTGATCCCTTCCTGAATAGAAAGAAAGCGGGAAATCAGAAAAAGAAAAAGAAGCCCTATGAGAGCCCGTGCAGATGCTCCTAGAATTTCATCAGGGAAAGTGACACGACATCAAAAGGAGAAGAATCATGTGCAGGAGACGAGCACTTCTGAATAGGAAACGCAACGAGAGAAATCTCGCATTACTCGTTGTCGTCTCGTTGACTCAAATTAGTCACACCTGGCAGCGAAAGTTTGACTTGACAAAGTTATGAAGTTTTCTAAAAATAGCCGAAAAATGGAAGTTTTATCAGGCGCTCAAAAGCTTTGGTTTCACTTCTGCTTGAGTTGGGCATCAAAAAAAAACTTTGAACAGGAAATGGTGGAAATGAGTTTGGACATAGAGCATCATGGCACCGAAAAGTGGAAAAGTAATGCGATTTTCGAAAAATAGAAAATAGAAAATAGGTGGTCGTTAAAATAGTGGAATGTGTGTTTATTTTCTATTTTCGGCCCCGGAGTTTTAGAGTTTTATGCAAATTTTTCGAAAATCGGGCGTTTTTTTCCTGGTTTTTCGAGATTTGTCTCAGGTTTCACTTGGTCTTTGATGCACGGGATCTAAATATCCCTGTGGTATTAGAAAACCACGTGGCACCTTTGAATCTAGCAGTAAACGAAAAAGAAAGCAAAATGAAAAAAATCGCGATTCACAAAAGGAAGACCACAGCATAGAAAATTCAAGTTCCCACGCCATGAAAAATGAAAACTTAGGCTTTCCCCTTTTTTCTTTTTTCCCTGCTTTCCCAACAGAGCCTTGCCTAGTGCAACTGCTCTCAAATCACCATGGCGTCAGAAAAAGACAACTCACTTTTTTAGCATTTCTGTTGTTCTCAGCTTCATATGGTGGTGGTGGACGTCGAGGGCTGTAAGATGGTGGTGGCGATTCTGGCATGGTTGGTTAGATTGGCTGAAAATAGAATGGTAGGTCAAAAAACGCTACAATAGTGAAAAAAATCGCCAACGGAAAAATGATCTTCTGTGTCCACTATGACTAAACGTGATCGCTGCCTCTATTATTTGCATATTTCAAGCGTCTTTTCGTCTTTCCGGATTGAAAAAGTGAAAAGATTCGGAAAAATGCAAGAGAGGAGAGACATTGCCTAAAGGGGGGGGGGAGATGATGACCAAATAATATTATTTGTCGGGAAATGAAATGGAATTGAAAATGAAATGAAATGAAAATGTGTGGAATGGAAAGAATGAAAAGTTTGCTGAACAAGGTCAAAACTAGCATTGAAACTTCTACATATATGTTTCAGTTGTATGTTTCAGTTTCCAAAAAGATGTTATCTCCCCTTTGGAACAAACCATGAACCCTCCCTTTAGGGACAACTGGAATGGGTAAAATGGGTAAAAGGAAACAAAGAAGGGACCAAGGAACAATTAAGTGGTAATAGATCGGTTCCGATTGCACACATGCGTTGTCGTTCACTCACTAAACATCAAACGTCTCCATTTCACGAGGGCAAGTGTCAAGGGGTCAGATTTTGAAGCAGGGAAGTGGAAAAAGAGCAAAAGGAAAAGTTCAATCTAAAAATTGGTTTCAACAGTGTGTTACAAGCTGAACACAACCATCCAAGCTAGTAGGTCATGACTCCCGGGAGAAAGTTGGACATGTAAGACGAGCGAGCGAGGAGAGGACATGATGAGTTAATTGAAGCGCTCTACTTATTTTTGGAGAAGGGTTCGCTATCCTCGTTGCCTCCGCGTCAACAAGTGTGTTGAGCCAAGACCAGCCAAGAAGGGCCAAAATCTAATTTACCCCATTTTCCTATTAGCGGGTCTGGGTCTAGGAAGGCGGAGAGGGGTCAAGACGGCTGCGGTGCCAGCCGGTCTTTAGGCTCTTGACAATGCACAATGAGCTTATTGGCAAACAAAAAGTGGGAGGTGTGAAAAATGAAAAGAGCGCAATGGTGAAAACTCACTGATACTTTGTTGGAACGAAGAGAACTAGCCCTACGATACTGTGAATAAAGCCATACAAGCTGCGTAGAGTAGAATAAAAGAATTCGTATATATGGTGAGTCACACCAAAATTCTCTACTCTAGACAGTGACTAATACGTTTATTACACCTTCAAGCCCCCCAGGTTCTTCTCTCCCCCTTTTCGGTGAGACGATACACACGATTAGGCAGGCAGGCAGCCAGAAGCCGAACGGTTCGGGAGGCAAAGAATTTGCATTGTTCCAAACTCACTTATGCATCTTATTCCGTTTCAAACCGTCTTATACTTATTCGGAAGCTGTACAATAGTTCAATGACCGATTGGTCTTCTTTGAAGTTTGCAACCTACTACTGCGGTCATTGCACTAGGCGGGTCTTGCCACGAAATCGGTTTTTTTGCTGTTTTCTTGTTTCTGGACTAACTTTTTCGAGTTTTTTAGATGAAAATGGATAGATCAGAAGATTTGAAACCTAGAAATAGCGAATTTGACCCCAAATATCAAATTTTTCATGGAAAAATTTAAGATTTTGTGTTTTTGTCTGTTTTTTCAGAAAAGTTTTAAAAACGGGTAGTTCGCAATGAAAATCTGACTAAATTTGGTCAAGTTGGTTATTTCTAGGTTTCAAATCTTATTTTCTATTCATTTTTATGAAGAAAACTTGAGAAAATCAAACCAGAAACGAGAACACAGCAAAAAACAGATTTCGTGGCGAGACCCGCCGAGGGCCCTTTTTGCATGACCGCGGTAATATTTGCAACCTTTTGCTGTTTGTTAAAACGAAACGAAACTGACTTTTTGTCATCATTTGGAGTCTGAGGAGTCTGTGACCTGTCAGGCACAGACAGCTCAAAAGTTTACCAAGTCACAAAGTCAAGGTATAGGGCAGATGAACTAACTTTTACATATTCAAAAGGTATACAGTGAAAAAAGTGGTTTAGGATCCAGTTTCAAAGAGTTCAAACCCTCTCTACAGTACCCCCTACCACCTAGATCTCAAAACAAATGAGAAAACCACTGATCATGGCAAAACTGCAGAACTTTGTTACGTGAAAGACTGCTGGTAGTAGGAAGAAGAAGGTGCCGCCTTTCTACCTCAAGTGTGCTCCTTCTTGTTATTTGTGGCCACTGTTTCGCGTTTCGCCCTACGGCAGAAAAGAGCGCAAATAGATATGTACTGCGTCCTTTCTCAAACTTTTACTTCTACTACTACTACTTCTACCATCACGAAGTATTCCCGTTTCACGCGGTATTGTTGTGGTGTTCACTCTTTTCTCCTCCTCCTTCTCCTTCTACTTCCTATTTGTGTTTGTTTTTGTTGGGGGAAAGTGGATGACGTCGAAAAGGGACTGAAATCCTATACTTTGTGACCTTTTTCAAAGTCTGACGTGCAAAAAAATGCAAAAAACCAAACTAACAACATCCCCCCTCCCCTTTTCATTCAATCATAAATCAGCCTTCCGGCATAAACAAAAGAGGGCAAAAAGACACTTGAGCCGGAGGGATGAAAAGGATCTAGAACAAGTGCTTCTGATCTGGTTATACATGGATGATTATCGGCCCCATGTTTCCCGGAAAATCCTTATTTGTGTTTTTATTGCCTTAGGCTTTAGCGAAACCGCAACCACCTGTCCGCACGGGGCAGATGGTTGCGGGAAGAGAAGGGCGAAAATGGATACTTTGTGACGGCAAGGAAACGGCAAGGAAAGACTTATGACGATTAAAATGGGAATGGATGAAGATGGTAAAGAAGGAAAAAGAAAAATGAGGCTCGAGAACGGGGCAAGATGAAAAGAAAAAGGTGTTGAAGGTCAGTTAGGGGTGGCAGGTAACAATTCTCTTTTTTGAAATGTTTGATCCCCTCGACAGGTTCATCAAAATCAGCGCGCGATCAGGGTTAAGTGGTCAGACGGAAACGCAAAAATGAGGAATGGGAGAAGGGGAGAGGGAGATCGCAACTACATATTTGGTAGATCAAAAACTGAGCGAACGGATCAAAACATAAGTGGAAAGAAGGAGTAAGGACTTGCAGTTTGTACTTTTTTCGACGTCTTTCGATAGGAAATTCCAGTTTTTGCTAAAGAACTTTCCGAATACCATTTTTGAACCCTGAAAGTTGCAAAAAAGTCCAAAATCTGGAGGTTCGATCTCGCCACGAAATCAGTTTTTTGCTGTTTTCTCGTTTCTCGTCTGATTTTCTTGAAATTTCTATACAAAAACGGATAGAAAATTGAATTTGAAACCTAGAAATAGCCAATTTGACTAAATTTAGTTCGATTTTCATTGCAAACTACCCGTTTTTGTAACTTTTCCACCAAAAACACAAAATCTTCATTTTTTCTATGAAAAACGTACTATTTCAAGTAAGATCGAATGCTTTTAGACTTCAAATCATCTGATTTATCCATTTTTGTTTGAAAAAATTTGAAAAACTTGGTTCAAAAACAAGAAAACAGCAAAAAACCGATTTCGTGGCGACACCCCAGGTTGCCTTCGGATTTTGAACTTTTTCGGGACTTTTTTTTTAAGAACTGATATTGGAGTATAGATCAGCAAAAAAGTCTCGATCAGACAACATCAAAAAATTCAAAAAGGCCTGAAAACCCCCAAAAAGTCAAAGAACAATTCCGCCTGAAAAGACAACAACATAAACAAGGAAACATGAAATCATTAACGTCTCCTCTCCAATCCTCTTGAGGTCTGCTAATCCCTTCCCTTTGCCCCTCTTACCGTATTCATGAACACAGCTGTCCTTACCCGCTCATCATCTGTCCCGATGGCCGGGCACCAGGGCCATCAGGGACAGGGGCAACTAACTGACCGATGCATCAACTGACATTAACTCGACTGATTCTTGTAGTACAGACCAACCCAATGATCGAATGAACGAATTGGAAGGAACAGTATGAAATGAGATGAGATGAGATGAACCTTGAGACGTAAGGTTTAGTTTCGGTTCACGTTCACACCGACAAAAAACCACAAGAATGGCGCGCGCAAAGATTGATGGAAAAGATAGATAGAAATAAGAAATAAACGAACTTTTTCAATATGATGTTCCGTTAGGTTAGCAGGTCATATAGAATGAGAAAAAAGAGTAAGGGGACTGAGGGAAAGTTTGTCCCAGAATGAGTGGAAGTAGCCCGGGGCCATGTTTGTTCTTCTACTCGTGGCGCGGCGCTCTTCAAACAACCTTACCATCTCATCCTTTAACTTAAACTTAGTACCACTCACTTTGGAACGGAGTATGGAACACGTATCTTATGACCACCACACAAACTCAAAGGAATGTTTGTTTAGGTTTTGGCAGCCTCAAAATCCACGAGAGGGTTCGGTTTTTTGTCTTTAACTTTTCACCCGTTTCACCTGGCTACCAGGCTACGTTTTTAGTTCCAAACGAACACAAAAAGCCGCAAAACGAATGAAAAATGAGAAGCTAACAATGGAATGAAGAAAGGATGAACAAGGACAGACAGTCGACCACTTGTGTTCATCCTTATTTGTATTACAAGAAGCTTGAACAGGAAGGAAAAGAAAGAGCGTGTTCCTTGCTCCTCTGGGCCTTCTTCCACTTGATAACCGGATAAAAGTTACACTGTCAGAAAAGGAAATGGGCAAGATTGAGAGAGAAAGGGATTTGGCTGGAAATTGACATTTCTGTGGTCAGTCATAAATCTCAAGTTAATCTCAATCTCAGGTGGAAAACGAAAACGTAACATTCCTTTCTTTTTTCAGCAAGAGCCATGAGGCTTTGCTGGAGAAGCCCTACGCCCAAAACACCCTCTCCAAATAACTGAATTCATCAAGATTGAGCTAATAGAACTAGTAATCTCGGCTAGATCTAGTAGTATCTATTTACTATTTACAGCATAAATATTTTGAGTTGGAAATGGGAATCGAATGGAAATCAGAATCCCAGATGCGTACCGGATATGACGAGGGATACAGGGATCTTGAGAACTGACTCATTTTTGTACCTAACCAGCTCTGATGATGCGAAAGATAGATTTTAGCACCCTGATCAACTTTTCAGTACTTCATTTCAGTTTTGCAAAAGGCTACCAAGACTTTTGGGCCCTGAAAGCCTCAAAATAGCCCAAAATCGACTGTTTGAAATTTCATTTATCGGTGTTCCCGGTGGTTTTCAAAAGATCCAGATAGTGCTAAAATTATATCTAAAAAAAGTATTTCAAAAGTATTCAAATTTTTTAGAAACCACCGGTAACCCCTTCAAATGATGTCTCAAACACCCAATTTTGGGCTTTTTCGAGACTTTGAGGACCCAAAAAACCTCTGTTACAGAAAGCGCCTTCAGCAAAAATGAAACACTGCAACATTCACCAGCATTCTAAAATCTATCTATACAGATGAACCACCAAATATGGAGAAGGAAACTAAACTTTATTGGATTGCACGGCACGTTATCAGTGAGTATGATGCCTAGGGTCTGGGTGTGGGGGGTCAGGCAAACAAGCAAAACCGTGATTTGTCCTCAACTATTCAAGGCTTTTACTCTGTAAATAGATAGGAAAATGAGTAAGAAAGACGACTTGGCAGATCACGGAATTTGTGCAAAAAAGTGCAAAATACTAGGGAAAGCATAGAATATCTGATTGATAACATTTAGCAAGTAATATTTTCACAAAGGGGTAGATTTCCAGTTCAGTTTATATAAAACAAAATGTAGAGGACGAGGTATGACTCAAAGAAAGATTCAAACACCAAAGAAAGTTCCGAAAAGAAATGAGTAACATGTAAAAACTACAAACCAATACAAAACGTCAGCTGATAAGTTGCAAGAGCAATTGCAATTGCGGTCTCTATCTCTATCTCTCAATATCATTTTGACGGCTCAGTGACTTGAAATACGACTCTTTTTTCCCTCTCTCTTTTTTCCGGTTTCCCCCCTCCCTTTCCTACTTTTCAATGGAGAGAAAGGGAAAACAAAAAGTTCTCTCGAGTCGTCTCCCTACATGTGACTGATATGTCACTGATATGATAGTGCAATTAGGGTGTAGGCCTGGGTAAATAAACAAACACACTTGGCAAATTGTGTCTAAAGATCCAAAGAATGCAAGGAAGATCAAATTGAAGAAGAGGGAAGGGCAAATGATAAAGTTTGCCAGTGGCAAATTGTACCGGATTTTTCGACTTTTCTCGAACATTTCATTTCCTTCCCCTCTTAATTGACACTTTGTTGTCTCGCCGAAAAGTTGCCCGCAAAACGATGATGGCTTTTCTAATGAAGGATAAGAAGGAGGAGGGATGAAATGTTCTAGCCTCAAAATTTCGGTCAGAAATCTCGATTTCTGACCAAAAAAGTTACAAGTGGGTAGTGGTTAGTGATCACAAGGGAATCGTAGGTGAATTCAAGACGTATGTATTTGTATTTGAAATTGAAATTCGAAATTGAAATTGAAATCAGACACAAAAACATGGTTGTTGACCAAAATAAACATCTTCTTATTTTCACTGATTTCGTAATACTCAACTTGTGACAAGACCGATTTCAAGAGATCCAGCTTATCCTATACAAAATTTTCGAAACCTTCACATACATTGCATAAACCAACAAAACCGAGACGGAAAAGAAGGTGTGAAACATGAAACAAGTTATGCGGTCTCAGGAGGTGGACGGAAGACAGTCGAATGTAAGCATAATCGTATCGGTTTCAATAACAAACATTGGTGGTAAAGGGGGTGGAAGAAATAAGAAACAGAAACAAGATCGATGTGTCAACATGTATATGATACAATGGAATGGGAATGAAATACATATTTCATGTTTTCAAAAGTGCAGGTCACCAGAAGATCAGAAGTCCATTTTGTACTAGGTAAGCCGCAAATCCAAAAAGTGTAAAAGGATTAGACCGGAGATAGAACGCTTTTTTTCCCAAAAACTTTCGAATTTTCTGGACGGGTCAAAGATACAAAACACCAGAAACTTCTCAAATTCACATAAAAACATCACATTTGAATGAATGTAATAAAATGTGTTGTTTGAGACCTTCGCAAGGTTTTTTGTGTTTTTTGCAGAGAAAAAGAACAGGTGTATTTTCAGGTGGGGAGATTCTTTGAAATGTCTCAAAACATTGGAATATTGGTGTTTCTGGTTGCTGATTTGTGAAAATCTCAGAGAAGAGTTTTTGGGGCACAGGTTGATATTGACTAGGTCCAGAAAAAAGAACAAATTTTAGAAAATCTTTGAGAAAAAGTCTGATAGAAAAGGAGAAAAAGGGGAAGAGAAGAAGAGAAGTAGAAGAGGGACCACGATACATAAACAAATTTGGTTCATGGAATAGAAATCATTAGAAAATCGATGAAAAAGGGTCCGTGGCAGTGCGAGAAAGGTCGTAAGCAAGTGGTTAACACTAATCCCCATTCGAAAAACTATGAACAGAATGACAAATTACTGAGAATCATGGAGATATGATAGAATTTATCGGAAAAGCTACTAAAACAGAGAATTTAGAGCCGATTGATAGACAATTTGGTTGAAATTTTTCAGTTTTCTAGTAAAAATTTTCTAATTTGGTGTTTTTGTTGTTGAGGACAATTGGAAAATTGATACTACAAAACCATGAAAAGTTGGGAGTCGGCGGGTCTTGCCACGAAATCAGTTTTTTGCTGTTTTCTCAGTTTTGGACCAACTTTTTTCGACTTTTTTGAACAAAATCGGATGGAACGACAAATTTGGAACCCATTGAAAGTTGATTCCATCGAAGTTAGTTTGTTTTTTCAGTCAAAATTTTCGATTTTGTGTTTTTGAGAGAAACACTGAAAGATTCTATGAAACTGACTGTCAATTGGTTTCAATTCTTCTGTTCTAACCAATTTCAACAAGAAAAACCTATGAAAATCGGTTGGTCCAGAATCCAGAAAACACAAGAGTCTGATTTCGTGGCAAGACCCGTTGACTGCCAATTTTTTTGATGTTTCCAGGTTCAGAAAAACAGTGTGAACAGAGCAACCAAAAAAGCCTACGGACCTCAGAAAACACAAATCAGCAGCAAAAGACCAAAATGATCAAAATAGACCAGGAAGCGGCTTCAAGCTTCAATTCAGCATCATTAATTAATCAAGAGAACACGATACTGTTGTGATAATAATTCTCCCTCCTCCCCTTTCCCCGCTATCCCCCAGTCCAATAGACATGTTTCTGGTTTTTATACCCATTACAATTTCATTATATCATTCATCCCTTATCTCTCCTTCTTTTTTTAGTCCGTCCGCATACTCTATTTTCTGCCTTTGCTTGGTTCAAACCAGATCTGTTCTTTCTCTGTTCGGATATCCTTGTTATCCACGAATTGCTTGCTTATTAGAACAATAAAAACAGCCAAAATGTTTATGAAAGTGTGGTTTTGTTGTTGTTGTTATCTACAGTTCATAGAACCTACTGTTCCGTACGTTAGTAACCCGTCTCTTGCATCAGATATTTGGTCAGAATAGTCAACTTCAAATACAATATCGCCCTCAAACATTGTCGCATTGTTCGGATGGATCTTTTAATTGGATGTGGTTCACATGACGTGGGATTAGGTAGCCGTAGTTTTCCGTGGCTTTTTCCAGCATTTGAGCTAGAACTGTGCAGGATTGTTGGAAGGATGGACGGTTGTCAGGGAGCTCTTGCCAACAAGACATCATCACTTCGTAGCTGAAAAATTGAATTGTTGCAGGTGTTGAAAATCAATTGTTTTGCTTGTTTGAAGTCTACAGGGCGTTTTGTACGAATATGATCGTCCTGGATTCTTGTATGTATTTCGCAAATTTGAATTTTTAATTGAAAATGTTGATTAAAATGGGAAAATCGGCTGGAAATAAAAAACAGAGTCCAGATTTTGAGAAGATTGAAAAATTTTGAAGTCCTAATAAACCGAAAATGTGGAAAACAAGCCGTTTGAAAAATCACGCCGCAGAATGTTAGATTTTTGTTATTTTTTTAAAGTTTTAGTAGTTTTTATCAGTTCCTGCAAGCTAATTTTCTGTATTTTCAGGTTTTCAAATTTTCCCTTTTTTTCAAGCAATTTTTTGGCACTTTTTGAAAAAACTGAGCTTGCAGGATTTCAGCTGTCAGAAACTGATGAAAACTTCTGGATAGTCTGGAAAAAAGTTAAAGATACGTTTTCCAAGCTCAAAAACAGCAAAAAGTTGGCAAAAATTGAAACGGTCTGTTTTCCAAGTTTTTTCTTTGTTATAGGCTAACAATATTTTTCCAATCCTCACAGAAATTTGGTTTTGATGCGTATTCGGGCTGTTTTTTTTAATTTACATCGATAGTTCTCGAAATCCAGGGCCAGATACTTATGAAACACACTGTACTTGGTACGTCACTAATCTGTTGTTTTTCCTATCCCTCATTCTATGCAAAACATCAACCCCAGACAGTTATCGGTCTGTTATTGAACTTTTTTGCACTTGAAAACATCAATTCCCGTTCAAACCACCAAAACTTACATCTCTTCTGGACACCACTCCGGTTGTAGTAACCTTTTTCCGGACCTATGCGTTGCTAATAACTCCGTTGTTTGAACCTCTGCATACGGAACCTCCCCTAGTGAGAACAGCTCCCAGAGTAGCACTCCGTAGGACCAACTGAAACTTTTGAAATTTGAATTATAATCAAATCAGAAAATAAATGACTTACACATCACTTTTAAACGAATACTCATAAGAAGACAGTGACTCTGGAGCCATCCATTTCAGTGGCAACCTGCCTCCTCTTGCAGTATAAAGAAGGGAATCTGTCAACCTGCACAACCCGAAATCCCCAATTTTACAGGTGAGAGATGAGTCAACTAGCACGTTTCGGGCTGCAATGTCACGATGGATGCACCCAATGTTGTTCAGGTACTCCTACAAAATACTCTTTTACAGATTGACCTTTTCCAACTAACCAGTCCATTGCTAATCTGCCAGGAGAACATCAATAGGTCTTTGATTTTCAAGCCATCTGGGTTTATTGTTGGACCCTAAAATAGAAGCATTGACTATGACTATAACTGAAGTTCACTGTACCTCAATAATCTCCTGTCTACGACTTCGAATCATATGCAAAAGATCACCATGTTCACAGAACTCCACCAAAAGGTACGGTGATTTGCGATCCGCCACGAAACCCAGCATAGAGACCAGATGCGGATGGTAGGCAAGCGATTTCATAAAGTTTATTTCCTAAAAAACTGGTTTTTTTGGGAAAAATGATCACTTTTGAAAGTGTTTTGCACTATCTGGACTCACCTGCATAAAATCCGATCGAGCAGCATCATCAGCAAAACTTGGTAACATCTTGACGGCTACAGTGCAATCTCGAAGTTGCTGAGTTCTTTGGCCAGGATGAATTGTAGAAACAGGTGCTTCTCCGTTTATTTTTCCAATGAACACATTGCAAAACGCACCACTTCCGAGCTTTTTGTTGTAGTTGATTTCAAGGTTGTTTCGGTCAAGGAGCCAGGGGTCGTGCCTGGAAATGATGCATGTAAAGAGCAACGTTTGAAGCTTCAGAAAAGCTCAAAATTTGTGTTTTTCAAAGATCAAAACTAGAAAAGTTCATAGAAAAAACCTTCTTCTACCCGATTTTCCGAAAAGATTTGGTCTCGGTGGGGGTTTCTTAAATTGGAGTGAATACTGTTGTTTCAGTACTGAAAACTTTTGGAATTTGGACGATTTTGGCTATGAAACTTCAAACTTGGCTTGTTTGCCGAACAATCTGTCTAGTCCCCCAAAAAAGATTCTCCGAATTCGTGAATCATCCCCATGGTCACTCTGTGTGCAATAATCCGTGACAGTAAATAAAAAATGAAAAATGAAGAATGGAAAATACAAACGATGACAATGAGTCACTAGACTATTTTACGGTATCAAATTGACCTCTACTTGCAACTTACATCGAATACGCTGGACTATCCAATTGCGTCTCATAATCATTAACTTTCTTCGGGAACGGTAGTGGAAATGCATTTCTGTTCTGTTGCCTCCTCTTCCTACACCAGAAAAACACGAAAACAGCAAGTCCGGTAGCAAGAATACCGAGTGGAATCCCAATTCCAAGTCCCAAAGCCACAGCGTTTACTCCTCCGTCGTTTTGGTTCTTGTGGTCTCCTCCATAGTAGGGATCGTAGTATTGAGGTGTGGTGGGCTGAAAATGTGCTCTTTTTAGAACATAATTCTTTGGAAAATGGCTGTTGGCTTGGTCTAGATTTAGTCTTAATTTTCAGGATAGGGTGTGGGTGTTGTTAGACAAACAGTCAAAACGGTTTGGGAGGGGGAATTTTGAAATCGGGGGAGAAATCAGATTCACAAATAAGAATTGGTTTTTGTATGTACTTTAGTAACAAACCTTCCAATAAAAATAGTCTTCCTCAGGTGGCATTTCAGAAATTAGGAAAAAAGGATTACCCTTTTCTCAAGGAAAAGAGGAAGCAGGAAAGGGGATAGAACAAGAACGATGATTCAGTTGTCTTCCCGTCCCTTTCTTCCTGTCATCGTCTTCCCTTCCTTCCCTTCTTTTTCCTCCCTCAATGATTATTTGTTCAATTCGTTCTCTCCCTCGGTAAGTTTTAATGCCGAATGTCAACGGCGCGAACGAAAGAAGACCCAGACGATAAACGGAGCGAGCTCAATCTCCCTTTCTTTCTTTCTCTCAAACAATCAACAGGACTGACTCGAAGGTAAATGGGAGTAGTAGAAGGCGGCAGGCAAACATTCGGGGAGGAGTTGAAAAGTGTGTCACTCACCGAAAGAGGTTTTTTGGGATGCGGTGGATCATGAGGGTCATGTGGGTCATGTGGATGATGTGGTGGATCAAAGGAGTGCAGCAGCTTCAAATGGAACCACTAGATACTTGGTAGTGAAAGGGAAAGGGAAATGGGGAAAAGGACGAAACCATGCGGATAGAACTAAGGCGAGCGGGAAATCAAAAAGGGTGCGTCACCGTACATGGTCCATTGGCGGTAATGTCGGTGAAGGTCCATTCCAAGTCGTGGGCTGCTGATACCTCTGATTGTACCATGATCCTGTTTGTCCTGACCATTGTGGTTGCGGTGGTTGCTGAGAGCTTTGACTTCCATCTACTCCGTTTATAGTGTCTATGGTACTTCTGACGTTGTTCAATGCTTGCTGCGATAAGTTGGTTATCTGAAAACACCCATTACCATACAAAAGGCACCCATCCATTCAAAAGCCACAAAAAAACCAGGTTGTTTCTATGATCTCTGTTCTACATGTAAGAGTAACGGTAACAAGAGCAAAAAGCAAAGAGAAAAAACAGATGGTACTCAAAGAAACATGCCGAAAGTAAAGTTGAAGGATACATCACTTACCGTTTCCAGGTACCTGATGTCTGAAGGACTCAGATCAAAATTATTGGAGTTTTGGTTTGGATTTTGATTTCTAGTAGTTCGAAGGTCTGTTTGAGTGCCAGCGTCCATGGTAGATGGCACATAAGGACCAGGGGTCCAGGAGACTTTCTGCAAGTGTTGAAATTCACACTATGAAAAATAAAAGTTGTTCTGATATGAGACTGATAAGAGAATCATAATCTCAATCATAAAAAGTATGGTTTGATCGAACCGCACCGCATCAAAAAGTTCAGCATCAGCCCCTAAATAGAGCAGACACTTTTCTTTTCCTCCAAACCCAGAAAAAACAGTGAAAAAACGCCGGAACTCACTCCTCTATAGACCGCCGAATCTTCTTGAGAGTCGTCTGCGATGGGTGTCGGAAACGCCAATGTGGATACAAGAGCGGCTGAGGAGGCGAGATATGTTAAACATTGGTGTGTCATCCGTGGAGGGCTCCTCCTTTAAGATTATGCATGGTTTTGGGACGGAAATATCGGGGAAATGGGAACGAAGAGTGGACGGAAGATAGAGCACTAATCATGAGGAAATTAGCATGAGGTAATGAGCATGGCTAGGCTGTTGATTCGCTCAGTTTGCGTCAAATGTGTCAGTATCTTGTCAAAATTCCAGTTTCACAATCAAAGTCCAGCTGGGAGCAAGCCAAAAACTTCACGGAGCACAAAAAACCTTCCTTCATGAGAAAAGCTCCAAGAATCAAACACTAATCACTATTACCAACATCACAGCATTGAAAACTTGAAAAACGGTTGTCAGTGAGAGTGAAGAGAGACAAAACTA
The DNA here is from genome assembly GCA_900883565.2 of Caenorhabditis panamensis. Lineage (NCBI taxonomy): Eukaryota > Metazoa > Nematoda > Chromadorea > Rhabditida > Rhabditidae > Caenorhabditis > Caenorhabditis panamensis. The sequence goes on along the minus strand of LR537709.1, from coordinate 77,804 downwards.
CGACCCTCCCGTTTGAAAATATGATCGTCACGGATGGATAATCTGTCCGGTGTCGGGTTGGTTGGAAAAACGAAAAACGGGGCGTACATCATCATCAAAACAGTTAGAAGAAGGTTTTTCACTTTTTTTGACAGAAAGTATGTATTGCGGAAAAGGGGTATAATTTGACCGGGGATTGTTATGCAAATGATGAACACTTGAAAAAGGAAGAATGATAACGGGAAAGATAAGATGAATTTCGTAACATAAGTTTACAAAATACTTTATGAAAAACAAGGGGAAACAGAAAAATACCAAGTTTAACGATATCGAAAGGGACGGTGAAGAAAAAAGGAGAGTTAAGACTGTTTGCTCAAACTTGCCGTCCCTTTTGCCTCGTTCTCCCTCCGTTTCTTTACCTTTCAAATTTTGATGCCGGGCTTGGTTGGGTTGCAATGCGGTGGGTATTAAAGTAAGGCACTGTTCTTTTTGTTCACTTAGTGAACTTGGCAAGCGATTTGACAACATCGGGGTCGAAAATGGGCAGAATCCATCAAACCAAGCCATGTTTAGTTGTGCCAAAACTTTTGCAACTCCAACTCCCACTGTTTGATCAGCTTAGAGACCAGCAAAAAACTCCATCAATGACATCCAGTTTTGTAACATTTTCTGTTAACAACATCCTTTATTCAAAAGAAAATTAGGATGAACTTGACAAATGAACAGTTCTCTCCACAAACTGTACATATTATGCCATGTAGGGGACTCAATTGACAATTGCAAAAGGTCGGAAGAAAATAAATGTAAAAGTTAGTAAATACGTCGTCAAACAACAAATAAATGAACGAATCGGTTTTTGTTCAACGTCTTGTGTGCTGTAAAAAAGTAGGAAAAAGTTTGGGTTGCCAGCCAAACGGGGGAGGGTGAGTTAAATAGATAAATAATCAGATCAAGAAATCAAAATCAAAATCAAAATCAAAACTCCGGACTTAAAGAAACGAAACGAAATATGAAGAAGCAGAAGCAGAGATGAGGAAAATAGAAAAGATAAACATAAATGATAGTCATTGTTTGAACGGCAGTCTTTGTTCAGACGACCTGCTCGTACGGCGGAGGTGGTCGGATGTTTTTGCGATCAATAAGGAGCGGAGACCACTCGGGAAGTGCGCCTCTGTAAATAATTGTGACGTTTCGTGTTTCGATTGGCAATTTCTTACTGTTGAGCATATTGCTCCAGAAGACGTGACTTCCTCACGGAAACGACGTGGCAGTAGACCACAGCTCCGAACAGGATCATTATGAGGAACGCTGTCAGGTAGGCGTATCCTGAAATGGGTACTGTAACATGATTCCTTGAGCTTTATCCCCTTTATCCCAAGTCCATAAAATCATGAAGCCTCAGCCTCATTATTTTCTTTTGAAATACCACATTATCCTTTGGGAAAATAATAAGAGCTCAGGGGAAAGGTTATGACGTTGTTAGGTTGATGGGATTCGTATAGTGAAGCACAGAGGGTTTTTTGAAAATTGTGGGAATCTGATGGGAGATGGTGGATGGCATTTCAAAAAGAAAGGTTGACTGCCTAGGATATTGAGATTTGTGGGTTTGAAAATGGAAGTAGGATGTTCGAAACTAGACAAGAGAAATGACAGTTGATGGGTCTAGCCAGGGAATTGGTTTTGGGTTGGGTGTCTGGTGGTTTGAACGGATTTTGACAGGGTTTGTATTTCAGCTCAAAATACCGGGAAAACTTGAGAATTTTCAAAATTTTCTGTAATGACTGGATAAAAAAAAGATTATTCTACACTCTTCGAATGTTTTCGTTTTTGAGAAAGTTACTTTCGCTCTTTTTCAGGCTTCCAAACTTTCTATCTGGAGAAATAAGGTACTTTGCCAATGTATCCAGTCAGTTTTTTTTCAATTGGAAACAGCCTAATAGTGTTGTTTTTCCTTCAGTTTTGTGATCTAGCGATAACTAAAAAGAGCATGTCCACAAGATCCAAACAACAGGAGATTGCAGCAATTTACTACAGACCTGTCAGAGTACATGATCATCAAAATCAAAATCTAGGGCTCTAATCGCTCAACTCGAGGCAATCACCGATTTGCCTAGTCTGGAACATTTTGATACCCCAAAAGTCGGTAAAACATAGCAGACTTCAAAGATCCCCACTTTTTAACCTGATTTTCTGAAACCCTCCCAACTCTAGATGTCCGGATTCCCCTTGCTCACCTCTCTGGCTCAGTGCGAATTCAAACTCCGGAAGTTGAAACTCGCCAAGCCCCATTGAATCGTGCTCTCCAGCAGTCTTGTTGAATTGCAGAAACTCTCCGACACAGAATACAGTCAGCACAGCCAAAAGTAGGAACACAACTCGCATCTCTTTTCTAGAACCACGATTCATGTTGTGCATGTTGTTGGTTTCCGACTCGGGGCCTCGCACAACGAGTTACCACGAGTCAGAAATCAAAGGAATGAGAAAAATGCTCGCGGAGCCTTAGCTCTAGGGACACGCCCACTTAGAAAGGAATATTAACGACATTCTCCACGGAAACGCTATAAAACAGCAAATGGGATATGTGGGCTGTATGGCTACCGGAAAATGTTAACGAGCTTTACTAACATAACCTTCAGGGAGAAAGAAAGGGGAATAGATATGTATAAATGTTAATGTTCTATACAAAACATATTGGAAAAAAGAAAATGAGAAAGAATGATAGATTACATAGTCAAAAAAGAGTGGGGAAGAGAAGAGAAGGGAAGAGAAAAAATCAGTGATAAGTCAATGTATGTCGTCGATTTTCCTTATCAGTCCCGTGGCAAAAAGTGTGCTCACTGCGTTGTTGTTTTCGACATGTTCAGAAGGGCCAAAGCGCAGTGAACACATTCAAATGACCTTTTCGTTTAGTTCTCACTGATTCCACTTGTTTCTATTCATTTTTCGATTGCTCTACCGATAAATGCAGCGGAACCGTTCAGAAATTCCAAAATCTTTTTCAAAAACCCCCAGAAATCAATAAAACCCGTCGCCATTCGCCCTCTCACCGTCTGCGTCTCTCTACTCTCTCGCGAGGTGTACGCTCTCTGCAAGTGCGCCCCACCGGACTCGATCTACTCTTGCGCGCCAGAAAATGATCATCGCGTTCTCGAACCCTCCTCTCGTTCATTTCTCGTTCATTATTGCTGTTTTTCACCGTCCTGATCGGTCGGTTCTCTTTTCGCTCCCTTTTGTTGCCATTTCTTCGCGTAATTTTCGAAATTCTTTGCGGTTTCGTTCGATTTCCGCTTCTTTTCGCTAGTTTCCGCTGATTTCAAAAAGAAACCACGTTTCTCTCACGTGATTCCGTTTTTTTCGGTTGTTGCGCAAACAAATTGCGTCGAAAATCATTGTCCAGATCAGTGCGCGTTCAAAAAACATAAATTGTCTTACCTTTCTCGCTCTTTTTCTCTCAATTCGTTGTCTTCTCTCTATTTTCAGCGTTCTTGTACCTATTATTGTTTTTTCAGGTAATATACAGTGTTAACAAATACTGTCATCGTTTTCCTGCTTGCCCCAATCTTCACCGCACAGCACTTCTACTCTACCGTCTACCAAACCTCACCCCACGGACCAAGCGGATTCGCTTGAAGATAGGCATTGCATGCATCCTCATCGTCGACTCCCTCTCGCTGTTCACAATCGCCATCTACGAGACGCTCTTCCAAGGATTCCCGTATGCCGTGGACTTCGTCTACCCCCTGACACTGTGCCTCGCAATGGTTGTGCTCACTGCCTCGATTGTCTCGTGTCGGAACTACGGAATCGTGACATCTGGAGGACTCTTCATCAGTTGGCTCGTGTTCACCCTCTCCGCGATTCCGGAGCTCAAGTACTGGATTCAGCAGATTGTGGCAAACGTTGGAGTCAAGAAGCCACGGAAGGCGATAGAGTTGGACTCGTTGAAGGAAGCGGATACAGCCAACTCGCTGGTCCCGAATTGGTTCACCTTGTGGGAAAAGTGGATCAAAAGTGAGTTCCTCTGCTGGCTAGCTTACCTTATTTTTGATTTTCAGAGTTCGAGGAGGAGCGGGACGCCGTCGGAGGAGGATCGGGGCGCCTGGGAGGGCGCAGGGGCGCCTAGGAGGGCGCAGGGGCGCCTAGAAGA
>LR537709.1:50605-73117 GCA_900883565.2 Caenorhabditis panamensis | reverse complement strand
GCCTAGGAGGGTGCTGGGGCGCCTGGGGGCGCCTAGGGGGCGCCTAGGGGGCGCTAGGGCGCCTGGGAGGGTGCTGGGGCGCCTGGGAGGGTGCTGGGGCGCCTGGGAGCGCCTGGGGGGCGCTGGGGCGCCTGGGAGGGCGCTGGGGCGCCTTGGAGGCGCCTGGGAGGGCGCTGGGGCGCCTGGGAGGCGCTGGGGCGCCTGGGAGGCGCTGGGACGCCTGGGACGGCGCAGGGGCGCCTGGGAGGTGCTGGGGGTGGGGAAAGAAGAGAAAGAAAACAAAAGTTGAAAAAAAAAGAAGTTCAGAAAATAGAAGTCCAAAGGGCCCGTTTCCTTTCCGGCTCTAAGGTTCCGAAACGATGTCCACTGAATGCTTCATGGCTTCTTCAGCTTCCTCATTCGCCAGCTGCTCGTTGATCTCTTCATACTCCTGATGGTGTGGATCCATCTCAAATTAGTCCTGTTCAAAAAACCAATGACAAACTGTGGGTATTCCACGGATCTCCTCTTCCATTTCTGGCTGTTCCTGAGCGTCGTCACATGTAAAGTTATGCCTAAAAAAACCTGCAACCAGGTGCATGTATGCGTGTCTAGTTACAAGCTAATCAAATTCTCCGCAGTACGCCTTTTTTCTCGATGCTAATGTTCTGTACTTTGTTCAAAACCTCTCAGCAAGCAGAGCGTAAACATATTTGAGCATGTTTCATTGGGTTTGACGACTAGTTCGCAAGGTTCCGTGTCTGGAGAGGGAGAAAAGTGCAAGGGAATTGAACTTTAGAACTGGAAAAAGTTAGGGATGCAAAAAAACAAAATTGTCGTGAAAAACGACAGTTTGATTTTGTTGGATTGATCTGAAGAACGAAACTAAACTTCAAAAAGTAAAATTGTAAAATCAAAACTGGTTTGGAATTGGGTTTTTGACTTTGAACGTTTAGACCACCATTACTATTACCCATTTTGACTTCGATTTTCACAAGAATTATTATGGTTGTCTTTTTCTGCAAGACCTGACCATTTTGTATAAAATGGAGTACTTGAAGTCGAACTTGACAACCGTGAAATAGGTACAATCGGTTTGATTTTTGCGCCGACTGCGAACCTTTTCGGCGTTTGTACTTTTTTCATTCGCAGTGAAAATCAAATTTAGTAGCCAAATTATCCCGTAGAAGAATCCTAAAAGCCTCTCTTTCACCACTCTCAAACAACGAAAGAAAACCAACACCATTCCGCGAGCACACATGTACACCACATGTTTCCCCATCTCAGTTGACAACTCACTACTTGGTTACTCAAAGGCGCCAGATGGTACATGAAATGTTTGTCCATTGGTCCTCCCCGGCCCCTATTCCACTATCGGACCCCTCATCATTGCCGATTACAGGGCGGTGACGTCCAGAATCTAACCTTGATCCGTGCCGACCGCCTTAGGCAGACAGAGACTATTCGGGGCCGCTAAGCGGTGCGCGTTCCCCTTTTTTCGTGCACACTCACTCATTCCTAAATATGCACAAATATGGTGGTGGTCTGCCTTGGAGAGAATTGTAAAGCCAGGTGTCAATGTTTACCATTCCGTCTGTTCCGTCTATTCCATCTGACCGGTGCTGAACAACAGAGCAGGTGAACGCCTCTTCAATCTGGTTCTCTTCTCTTCTCTTTTCGACTCGACCCAAAAAGAGAAAGGAATTGCGAAACATTCAGAATAAATTCTCTTTTCCCCGCCGTCATTTCTAAAGTTTCCTTGATCCTCTCCTCTCCTCCTCCTTCAAAAAAACAACACTCAACAGTAACTTGACAATCCGTTGAGAAGGACACTAGCAATTGACGGAGGGGCACGGCTTTGGAGAGACCTTGAGGTCGGCTGAGGTGGCCCTCCTCTCCACACATACCATATAATATAACCGCCATTGTTGTCCCCCCTCGCCTCTCCAATTCCTCATTGTTGGTGTTGGGTTGGCGGACCAGAATTGTCTTTCTCTTTCTTTTCGTTTGCTTGCTATAATGAACACCAATCCCGCTGTAAACTTTCCCTCAAGTGGTCCGCATTGTATAAAAGATTGCGAAATCGGTAGACCAAACGCTTCTGTTAAGCCTACTGTTAACACTGTTCGTATTTCGATTGCGCCCCAAAAAAAGACAAGACAAAAAACAAACACATTTTGTATGGAAAAACGCGCACGCAACTGTACGAAAAGACGTAGGGAAGAAGCGCAGCTGTGTTTTGTTTTTCTTTCCCTTTTCGCTTTTCCGGTCCGCTTTTCCATCCTCCCTATCTATCTCCACCTTCTTTTTCCTATTTTCCAAAGCGCCCACTTCACATCATTTTTGCTTCCTCTAGAGGGTCACCTGAGCATATCCTATATAAGCTGGGGTGGACTGGAGCAATTATATCGGATGCGGATGAGCCAAGCCTTCCAAAGCACCTGTCGAGCGTTCGGCTGCTTTCCTGCTTTCCAGAGCCTAAATTGGACCTAATATTGTATTCATGTTGGAGTGGTGGGTGGTGGCTGTTGTTTTCGCGTTTGGGCAAGGTCCGAGGGTCTTATTAGCCTAGGTTGGGTCTTGGTCCTGATCTTGATCTAGATACCGATTTGGTCCTTTTGCTAAATCAGGAGATGTGCAGGGTGAAAAACAACAGAAAATTTTAACGTTTTGAAATATCTGTGAGTCATGTTTTTCGTTTTGCTGTAAACATCTCTAGATCTTGTTTCTGAGTTCAAGATTGTGGATGTCATCACAGAAAAACCACCTGAATCACTGACCAATTTCCGTGTCGTGTTCACACGGAGTTAGCACGACTATCAGAAGTGTTTATGACTCCAAAATGAACATGAACTGTTCCTCCCCTTCCCTCTCCCTCTTTCCGTCTTTCCTTCTACTCGAAAACAAAAAAAACCACGAATCCTCTTTCTCCTCCAATCCCCCCATTTTCCTTGTCTTCTCCATCTCCCAAACCGTACATAATTGCCATTCCGAGTTCGTTTCTCTCTCTCTCTTCCAATTCGTTCCCCTTGTCGTCAAGTGTGTACGCATGTGTTCCACCTCGCAACACGACCAAAACCGCGAATCCAAATCGAAGTAGGTCATTTGGAAGCGAAAGGAGGCAAAGGAGGCCGGCGATGGTGTGGGGAAGCAGAAGCAGGAGAAGCAAAATATGAATATCACAAGTTTCTCGCACAGTTTTTACAAGTTCCCATAATCAAAAACTGTATTGTTGACTTTGCAATCCCTTCTTTGCCATCCATATTTTCTGTGTATTCAGTCAGCACAGTTGAACCAGTAGTTCATGTCGATTGCACTACTCCCCAAAATTTCGCAATCAACAAAAACAAAAGTCACGTTCCCTTATCTCGGTTATTCACCACCCCCAAAAAGGGGGGAGGGGAGTCACTTCAAATAGGACACAACCATTTCGAATTGTTTATTGTTTTCAAAATGAAATGTCTTCTCAAATAAACAAAGTCCCATTGGCTTCTCCATTTCCCCCACTCCAAATCCTGTCCTTTTCCGTTCCAAAAGATGAGTCAGTGGCGGGAATCGGGAGGCATTAGTCACAGGAAACGCTATTATGGACGTGCCGCCCACTTCCCTACACACTTATGTTCATCGATAGACATACAACCATTTTTTTCCTTCTTGGTTGGGTTGGTCATTTTGGTTTTGTCCCGCCATCTTTTTGCTGTAATTTTTGGCTTAACTTTTTCTTCTTTCTCATTCTTTCCCAATCCTAATTCCTATTTTTTTCGGTACTCTTCCTCCTCAACCAAAAGACAACAATGGCCGCCGTCACCGAACTCCCAAAACTGAACCAGGACCTCGCTGGAGCTCTTCATGAAGGCCTCGAGCTCAAGAAGGTCGAGACCACCGAGAAGAACATCTTGCCGACTAAGGAAGGTCAGTTCTGAGTCTGAGTCACCGATCATGTATCTGTCATATTGATATGATAACTTGATTGTTTGATAACGAAAGCTCACGAGACAACAAACCTAACGTCATTGATAAACATATGGGGGTGTTTGGAATTAGGGAACAAAACATGACAGTTTGGAAACATGATTCATTCCAGATGTCGAGGTCGAGAAGCAATTGGTGGAGCGCATCCACGAAATCGAGTCCTTCGACTCTTCCAAGCTCAAGTCTACTCCAGTCAAGGAGAAGATCGTTCTGCCATCTACTGAGGACATCAAGCAAGAGAAGCAACACCTTGAGCTCAATGACAAGATTCTCAACTTCCCATCGGAGAACTTGAAGAAGACGGAGACCGCTGAGAAGGTACTAAGAATGCCGATGAATTTAGCAGTCGGCGATTTTTCATTGTTTTCCGAGTTCTGGACAGAATTTTGCAAAGTTTTCGGATAGAATCAAACGGAGCAAAGAATTGGGAACCGATTGATAGTTGATTTCATCAAAGTTCCTGTTTTTGCTGGTAAAATCGAAAAAGTGGATTGGGATTCACTATCAATTGGTTTCAAATCTTCTGTTCTATTTGATTTCATCAAAAAACTCTAAGAAAGTTGTTCCAGATTCGAGAAAACAGCAAAACAACCAATCCCTCAATTTCGGGGCGAGACCCCTCTGCCCATTTTTCTGTGTTCAAACTCACAAAAAACATTCCAGAACGTTCTCCCATCTCCTACCGACATTGCTCGCGAGAAGACCCTCCAAATGGCCGCTTCCTTCGACAAGAGCAACCTGCACCACGTCGAGACCATCGTCTCCAACGACGTTCGTGTCACTGACGCCGCTCACTAAGGTTTTTACTCTTTTCCTCTTTCCCAAATTATCTCCGCATCTTCTCTGACACCACTAGGCCAGCGAAGAAGACGTGGATTGGGATGGATTTTGAACAAACGGGTGGGGTCTTTCGGAGATATTCATCTACATCTATTGCAGGGTCCACCCTTCCACACCTCAATTCGGTACACCAGCCCCACTGTCATGGACAATCCTTTATGCTTTTCTCCTCCGTCTTTAACATGTCTTCATACATATTTTGGTGTATCTTGGTGTATCAACCGATTTACCATTAACCATTCCATATTTATTCCCCCTTTTCCAAAAAATAAACGTTTCTCTGTATAAACTCACCAAATATTGCCTGAAAAGCGAAACATAAGCGAAATCGAGCAGAAACCATCGAAAACGCTGCAAAAATCAACAATTTTCCAACGTTAAACAAATCGAATTTAAAGGGAGGCCCGTAAATCGTCCCGAGGCTATCGGTTCGTTGCGAGACCCGCAGGCGAGATAGTGTGCGACGGGCGGAGAGCGTACTCTCGCCGATGCCCCGTCGGCTATGCGTGGCATTTCGATTTATGCAAAGAGAGTCGTTTTGCCCCGTTCCATTGCGTTTTTCCGTTTATTTCCGCTTGTTTTTCCCAATTCATCACGAATCCTGATGATTTTTTGCTTGCAGGTGATGTCCAAGCCAACCACAATGCTTACAAAACTGTTAGCAATCGGTTTTTTAGCTGGAGCCACGGGATTCTACCTCCCAGGTCTTGCTCCTGTCAATTTCTGTGAAGTGGAAAAGCCTAATTGTCCAGTGAGTGTTTTTCTAGTTTTTCTAGTAGTTTCAAGGATTCATTGATTTTTTCCAGAGCAACGTGTCATTGTACGTCAACCACCTCGACAGTGACCGTTCAGTCATCCCTTACGAGTACCACAGCTTCGATTTCTGCACTGTTAATGAAGACGAGTCACCGGTGGAGAATTTGGGACAAGTTCTGTTCGGTGAACGTATTCGGCCGAGTCCTTACAAGGTTTGTCAAGTGAAATTTCGCAACACCTCAACTTCTTCATTTTCAGGTCCAATTCCTCAAAGAAGAAAAATGCCGGCTCGTCTGTGACACCAAAAAGTACACCTCAGGAAACGCCAACGACTTGGCTAGCCTTCGACTTCTTCAACGAGCCATGACCCTCAATTATCAGCATCATTGGATTGTCGACAACATGCCAGTCACTTTCTGCTTCAAGAACTTCCAAATGAACATGGATGTGTGCACTACCGGGTTCCCAGTTGGATGCTTTGTAGATGAGCAGGGATACCAACATGATGCCTGTGTTCTTTATGTAAGTTTTTGACTTCTGAGCGCAATGCAAACAATCCTTTGCAGAAGAACTACATCACTCCTAACAATTTCTACATCTTCAACCACGTCGACATCGAAATCTTCTACAGAGACATGAGCAACGACGCCAACTTCCTCGAGCACAAGATTGGAGGAAGAATCATCCGAATCGACGTCCGTCCTCGCTCCATCAAACACCGCTCCTCTTCCAGTCTTGACTGCAGTGAAAACGCGGAGCCAGTTGCCATTGACGCAAAGTCTGAGAGCGCCGAGATCACCTACTCGTACAGCATCAAGTGGACTAAGACAGACATCAAATGGTCGTCTCGATGGGACTACATCCTTCAGTCCATGCCACACACCAATATTCAATGGTTCTCCATCATGAATTCCTTGGTTATTGTGTTGTTCTTGACTGGAATGGTTGGAATGATCATCATGCGAACATTGCACAGAGATATCGATCGGTATAACCGTCTCGACACTGAGGAGGATGCTCAAGAGGAGTTTGGATGGAAGTTGGTGCATGGAGATGTGTTCCGTACCCCTAGATATCCAATGCTGTTGTCTGTGTTCATTGGAGCTGGATGTCAGACACTTTTGATGACTTCCGTTACCCTAGGTAAACCAAAATAGTGCATTCTGATCTTCAAAATGATTTTATGATTTTTCAGTCTTTGCCTGTCTTGGATTCCTCTCCCCAGCCAACCGTGGATCCCTCATCACTTTTGCTCTCTTCTTCTACGTTCTGTTCGGAGTCGTCGCCGGCTACATCTCCGCTAGACTCTACAAAACCTTCGAAGGCATCCACTGGAAAACCAATCTCGTCATGACCGCTTTCCTGGTCCCTGGAATCCTCTTCGCCATCTTTTTCTTCTCAAACACACTCCTCTGGACTAAGGGATCATCTGCTGCAGTGCCATTCGGAACCCTTGTCGTTCTTCTCATCCTCTGGCTCTTCATCTCTGTCCCAATGACATTCGTCGGTGCCTATTTTGGATACAAGAAGCGTGGAATTGAGGCTCCAGTTAGAACCAACAAGATTCCAAGACAAGTCCCAGAACAGACCTTCTACACAAAACCACTCCCAGGAATGCTCATGGGCGGAATTCTCCCATTCGGATGCATCTTCATTCAACTTTTCTTCATCTTGAACAGCATCTGGGCTCATCAAACTTATTACATGTTCGGATTCCTGTTCTTGGTGTACCTGATCCTCATCATCACTTGCTCCGAGGCAACGATTCTCCTGGCGTACTTCCATCTATGTGCAGAGGACTATAACTGGTGGTGGCGCTCGTTTATGACAAGTGGATTCACTGCAATCTATCTTTTCATCTACTGTGTACACTTCTTCAACACAAAGCTCACTATCAGCGGAACGGTGAGTCACAGCGAATATTACACCGGAAATAATCGCCACATGTCGATAGGTTTCCGCAAAAGTTTCCAAGCGCCAAGTGCACTCGGAAGATAAGCGCTGTTCTTCTTTCCTTTGATATGTGGAGAGATGGCCGAGCGGTCTAAGGCGCTGGTTTAAGGCACCAGTCCCTTCGGGGGCGTGGGTTCGAATCCCACTCTCTTCAGTTCTTTTTTTTCTTGATAGATGCTGAATAGCATCGTTTTGTCTTGAGATCACTTGCCGTTTAGGGTGTTCAAGGTGGCAAATAGCTAGAGGTATCAGGTAGTCATTGAAGATTGACCAAAAAGAATAAAAAGAGTGGTTCCATTAGAAAATCTATACATATCAATCCAAAAGAGTAGTTCTCTATACAGTTCCGGACAAAAAGATATCATATTTCGGGTTTTTCAGTGCAAAAACGTCAATTTTCTAAGCTGTGGGTCAGGAATTCGAGCTGAATACATGACTCAAACTGTTTATAATACTGTTTTTGAGTCTTCTGGAAATTAGTAAAACAAAAAATAACATCCGGGAAAGTCCTGGCTTTTCTGCTACACCCTTTCAAAGATTCTGAGTCAGAATGCAAAAAAACGAAATTTGGATTTTTTGGTGTATCTTCAAAATTAGAAAACCAATAAAGCTGAAACTTGACATAGTTATGAATTTTCATGTGAGAAACCGTTTTCAGCACTTTGTTTGACAAGTTTGCCATAACTTACAAAAAAAGAGGAAGACAAGATTTCTGTGATTTGGGAGGAATCTTTGAAAGGGTGTAGCAGAAAACCAGGGCTTTCCCGGCTGTTTCTTTTGTTTCTTCAGTTTTCAGAAGGTTGACAAACAATATTGTCAACAGTTTGAGTCATGCATTTCTGTTGAATCCCTGAAAAATAGCTTAGAAAATGACGTTTTTTCGCTGAAAAACCCAAATCATTATTTTTTTTGTCCGGTACTTATCAGTCTCATAGGATTAGATTGGTTTCTGTTAGAAAATCTTTAAACGGGTTTCAAACAACATTTCTGAATCCATTTTTTTTCCAGATCTCCACCATCCTCTACTTCTCCTACACCAGCATCTTCGTCTTCATGTTCTTCCTCATGACCGGAACCATCGGCTTCCTCGCCACTTACTACTTTGTCCGCAAGATCTACGGATCCGTCAAGGTGGACTAACTGGTTTTTCTGGATTCTTCATCCCTAACAACAACATGTTTAATGACCGTCTGTGTGTCGTGTGTCTGTAGAACACCGGTACCCCGATTGTTTCTTCTTTTCCGAAACACAACGTATGGGTTTTTTGTATTGTACATTATTTATTTTCCTTTTATTTTTCCTAAGCTACCCTAATCATCCCGAACTTCTTGCTTTTCTTATAATCACTGGGTATTGTAATTCGAAACCGTTTGGAGCAAAACAATGTGCTTTATGACTTTACTTTTTTTCATCAAAAACTAAACTAGTTTCTCAGTCAGTCTCAACCAACCGTCCAATATCCCTACATTCATTCCGAGACCCTCTTGCAAATGACTGTGTTGATAATAAAGGATGATGTTCTTAGTGTTGTATAATGTCTTGTATCTTTATCTTCCCGAGGAAGAAGAGAAAACTCCCCCGAAACCCGTTTTCCACTTGTCCCGTCCCGAACCGAACCGAACCGAAAATGAGAAAATGATGCTATAAGCTTGAAATTGGGTCAGACGTTCGGTTTTCGCGACAGGAAACACGTTTCCTTTCTTCATCTGGTGTCTCGATTGCGGTATCAGTTATTTGGAAAGACGGAGATCCGCCACTTTGCCTTTGCCAATTGACAACGAATAATGCAATCTTACTATTTTGTATGTGTCATTCTTATTGGTAAGTGGGAAACTAGGAATACAGCATTTCTGATCATTAGGACAACAAAAGTGTTTCATAGAAATATTTCAGCTATCAATGTTGTGTCTTCTGAAATTGTGCAGAAAGGAAAACTGGCAAAACATGGACTGATGAAAGAAAACAAGCCAAATTGTCTTATGGTGAGTAAATTTTGATGCCCTGTTTTCCAAATTTGTTCCAAAGAAGCATACGGTTTTCTGAGAGTCCTGAAAATCAATGTCTCGATAACAGGCTTCAAAATAAACACTCAGAAAGGATTCCGAGACGTTTAGCAATTTCTCATGATTTTCTGTTTCAGACCCGTTCCCGCCTTGGATGTGCTTGTACCACATGCAAGGAAGTTGTCAACTTCACAAGAATGCTAATCCTCAACCATATCGTGAGTTTCATCATAATACAGCTATTTTTAACGCTACATATTTTCAGCCCGCTGAAACTGAAGTCCTCGACAAAGTTTGCATTAGAATCTTTGGAGATGACAAGAAGAAAGAATCGTTCTGTGAGGAAATCATCAAGGTAAGAGATTCTGAAATTTCAAAAACATGTTTCCTATTTCAGGAAGAGCTCCCAGACATCATCAAATACGTCAGAAATCACATTGAGCCAAAACAAGTTTGTGCAAAGTTCTGCTAACTCTGAATTTTATCTACTTTTCGAACTACATATTGTGTTGATACTTGTCATAATAACTTTATCTTTGAATGATATCCGGGCCACTCAATTAGAAATAAAGCCAAAAACCTATTTGAAAATCGTTTAAAACAACAAACTACAGATTTTCTTTGCTTAATGATCTTTTCCAGGACACACCCGATTTGATTTTATCTAGTTTCGGATGTTTCGATATCCGCTTTGAGAACTACCCGATGAAAACTAGGGAGGGGAAGTTCTGGCTTTGAAAAAACATCAAAAAAACATCATTCAAAACAAATTTATTTACACTTGAACATGACATATTCAGAGGTATTCTAAGAACTGAACCGCAGGAGAATGTGGAAACAATAATTTTTCTATCTGAAAAAGACGATTACTCTACAAGAATTTCAAGTTCAGTTTTACCACTTTGACTTGATGATCCATTTCAATATATTATTGTTGAAACAAACATAAAATTGGACTAGTACTGACCAAAGCAATGATTCTGAAAGTCAAGATTCAAATTTTGATTTCCTATTGGAATTCAAACCTACACATGTGATACAGCTCTTGATTCTTGAGGATCAAAAATAACCCGCAACCGACTTCGCAGATAAATATCAACTTATATCAATTATACAAAAATTAGGACAGTGTTTGCGATGTCATGGTTCTGAAAGTCAAGATTTAAGTTTTGATTCCATTTTTCAAGTAGAATCTCACATGCGGAGAAGCGCATTTCAAACTAGAAATCAAAAATAAAAATAACCCGCATCCTTCCTCATAAATTGAAGTGACAATTTTTTGACCCGTATTCCTGAAACACGAAATGTTTTAACATTGAAATCACAGCTTTATATTTTGAGTCAGATCATACCTCAACAATTGATGTAACTCATGGTGTGTTTGTCCAACACCACCCGTACGCAAATCACCAATTCGAGTTGCATGACGAAAACCCGTAGTTCGAACCTGAAATTCAAAATTTGCATCGTTGCTTCATATTTTTGTCCTTTTCTAACCTCAAGTTTTGGTAGATTTCTTGGTTTGTTAAAATCAAAACAAAAATAACCAAGGTGCACTTCGGTTCAAGCCATTCGAATCACATTTGAAAACAACCCAACAATCATCCGTAAACATGAGCAGTTGTTTCGAATACAACTGTACTGTTCTTTGGGACACTCATAACTGGAACCGGGATAATTATATCAAAAGCACGAAACTCAATTTCTTACAGATGCTATCTTCCTTTTCCAACAAATATATTTTAGTGCTTCTTTCTCTGAACATTTATCAGATGATAATTGGTACTAGATCTCAGTTTCACTCACCCATGCATTTTTGAATCATTCATTTGATTTAAAATATAAGCAAAAACTATCATAGTAGTGTAACATCAGAAAAATCAATAGCCGACCTTCTTCGGAAGGTCCAGGGAGTGAAACTGGGAGAGGAAAAGCTGCTCATTGGAGAAGATGCACAGCTTAGATAGCACAGACGCAGAGTACATATTTTAGCAGCATGTGGTGTGACGCACATGTCACGCAATGGGGTCATTGAGAAGAGAGAAGAGAAATGACTCCATTCCCTTTGTTTTGTGTGACAAAGAAAAAGACACCGGGTCTTTGTGAAACTCTACTTTACAATGTTGTGTGGGCTCAGAAGAACACAGTTGAGAGTCGGGAACGAATCGGAAACTGATGATAGAGAGTTGGGAGGGAAAGCCGTCGTTTCACATTTCATGTTTGTGTAAGAAGCTATAACTCATGAACCATTAGAGATATTAAAAAGTTGTCAATTACAAAAACGTAGTACTTGTTTAGGAGATCAATTTTGTAGTTGACAACATTTTGATATCTTTATTGGTTCTTGAGTTATGAGTCATTGAAATAAGCCATACCAATTCGTTCTGATACAGTGGCTTTTTCAAAAACAGTGAAGAAAATACTAAACGTTTAATTAATAGGAGCTACGTTCTTTCTGCAAATTGATTCAATAATTTGTCCAAGTTTTTTTCTGTGTGCACAGTGAAACTAGACACGTTTTTTTAATTAAAAGAGGTAGAACTGCATTTTCAAGTTCCAGTATTTTTTATTTTAGCAGTAAAACATTTCATATATAAAAAAAAACTTTATTGCCGTTTGAAATAACGGATGGAACAAAATACAAAACACAAGAGTTGTGTTGGGCTAGCCAAATCTAATTTTGCTTTGCAAGCTACGGAGTTGACGGAGTTGGATTCAGCTCTGAAAGAAGACAAATAATTATTAGCTCAAACAGAGCATTTGAAAAATACCTTTTCAGGACCTTCTTTCTCTATCATAACAGTGCCACCACAGTTTCCAGTATACCAGCTCGATTCTTGTGTAGCCTAAAACTATTGAATTAGGTTTGGGTGGTTAAAAAAAGGTAAATCTTACACCGAAGAAATTGACCTGTATCACTACAACTGTGCACTCCATAATTGCTTCACATCATTTATTACGGTTCCCTCTGTAAAACTCATTGAATTACGGTGAAGAACAAGAAAGTTAAATCATACCGACTGTACACGGTGCTAATTTCATCTAACAGTGTCCCCACAGTTTCCAGTAGACTATAAACAAACGAGATCGAACTGAAATTTGGAGTTGTATGATTTTATCGTTGAATTTCAAAAACACTCACCTGAGTACATGCGTCTATCCCATTGCTATGAGTTCCATTCATACACATATGACGTGAATAACAAGAGAAATAGATAATAAACTAGTAAAACATCAGAAAAATCGAAAGCCGACCTTCGCCGGAAGGTCCAGGATGAATGTTGGGGAATGGAGAATGGGATGCAAACCGATGAGAAAGAGGAGGCGGGACACGAAATAGTGTTGGTTAGAGCAGTGAACATGTGGTTTATGTTGGTTGCTTAACGACTAGAGAAGAGCAAGGAGCCGAGGCAGAATTTCGGAGCAAATGTGAAATGAGCCGCGGACAACTATACGAACACAACGAATATGCATTGAGATGGAAAATTAAAAATGGGAGTGAATTATGAAGGGCATCCATATCCTTCTTGATTCATGGTATCAATGTACCGGAAGAACTTGTCGAATTGGGAAAAAACAAAAAAAAATCGTGGTTTTGTATAGAAAATTTCCTTAATTTTGAGGTAACAAAACAAAAAAAGTAATTGTCGATTGCAGCGCCTATGTATCCTGTTGTTGTCTACAAAGGTTCTGAAAAATGAACACAAATAAATTTGAACTGCGCAAGTTGATTTTCCATCAAAAACGGGCATTTTCGAAACAAGTGAAGAAAATATTATGCTAAAATTTTCTAGTTTAGTCTACAACTTGTAAATTAAAAGAGCTACAAATCGTTCTTTCTGCGATTTGATTCAATAATTTGTCCAAGCTTTTTGAGTGCACAGAAGAACAGGGAATTCCCTTTTTACAGAAGGTACAGTTGTGTTTTCAAGTTCCAGTATTTTTTTTTTCAGCAGTGAAACATTTCATATACAAAAACTTTATTGCCGTTTGAAATAACGGATGGAACAAATTACAAAATACAAGAGTTGGGCTGGGCAATCCTTATCTAATTTTGCTTTGCATGCTGGTACAGAGTGGGATTCAGCTCTGAAATAAGACAAGTAATTTTTAGCTCAAATAGAGCATTTGAACATTACCTACTCAGGACTTTCTTTCTCTATTATAACAGTGTCACCACAGTTTCCAGTAAACCAGTCTGATTCTTTTGAAGCCTGAAATTATGGAATTAGGTTTGGATGGTAAAAAAAGGTAAATCTTACACTGAAGAACTTGACCTGAATCACTACAACTGTACAGTCCACAATTGATTCACATGAACAGAAAACAGAGTACAATAATCACGGTTCCCTCTGTAAAACTCATTGAATTATAGTGAAAAACAAGAAAGTTAAATCTTACCGACTGTACACGGTGCTAATTTCAACTAACAGTGTCCCCACAGTTTCCAGTAGACTATAAACAAACGAGATCAAACTGAAATTTGGAGTTATATGATTTTATCGTTGACTTTCAAAAACACTCACCTGAGTACATGCGTCTATACCATTGCTAAGAGTACCATTTATACAGATATGACGTGAATAACAAGAAAAAACAATAATAAGTTAGTGAAACATCAGAAAAATCAAAAGCCGACCTTCGCCGGAAGGTCCAGGATGAATGTTGGGGAATGGGGAATGGGATGCAAGCTGATGAGAAAGAAGAGGCGGGACACGAAATAGTGTTGGTTAGACAAGTGAACATGTGGTTTATGTTGGTTGCTTAACGACTGGAGAAGAGCGAGGAGCCGAAGGAGAATTTCGGAGCAAATGTGAAATGAGCCGCGGACAACTATACGAACACAACGAATATGCATTGAGATGCGATATTAAAAATGGAAATGGACTAAACAAGGCATGCCGTCTTCTAGATTCATGGTATCAATGTACCGGAAGAACTTGTCGAATTGGGAAAAAACAAAAAAACATGGTTTTTTACGGATAATATTATTACTTTGAGGTGAACAAAACAGAACAGTAATTGACGATTGCGGCTCCAATATCACCAATTGTTGTTCACGACTGTCCTGAAAATAGAATGTGAACGATTTCAAATTGCAAAAAAAAACATTGGTCAACTCACATTTCTCAAAAACATGTTGATTTTCCATCAAAAATTTATTGAAAGAATCCTTGGAATGGTTGACAACTTTCTGAAATTTCTTTTCCTTTCATTTTAGAAAAGCATTCAGAATCACAAACCTTTTATGCTAGCTTTGCTCAAATTCACCCGAATAGGAAAAAAATTGAGATCTGAAACACATACATTCAATTTGCCAAACTCCCACTTTATTCACTAACCAGTTGCAGATATTATGCAGATGAAAATTTGATGTGATAGAGTGGTTTTCCATCGAATTTCTATGGGATCGTGTTGAGAAGTTAGAGATCTGTAAAAAACGAATTTCAATAATTTTTTTTTCAGAAAGTTCACTTACCAGTCGCAAACATTATGATATAAACAAATGAGATTCAAGATGATCCTTGGATTCACAAATTTATATCCAATACCTCGCTGCACATTTTCTTCAATGTAGAAAATGCAACTGTAGCCAAACTTTGTTTTCAATTTGTGATTCACTTACCTGTTCCATTCATTATGCAAAAAAATATCTTGGAGATTATGAAAATATCATCAGAAAAAAATGTAGAAATTCAGAGAAATCAAAACCGACTCTCCCCGGAGAGTCCAAGGAAATGAGAATGAAGAGAAATCAAACCGGGCAACATTGATGATAACAAAAATTAGGAATCTGTTACAAAGAGGAGAAAATAGTGTGTAACAGACAAAAAAAGAAAATTGGTGGCGTGATTAGTGTGCTCCGAACTCTTGGCAGAAACGTTTATCAAAGAACAGTTGAAGGGGTAAAGTACACTGTTCAAAGGGTGAAGTACGAAGTAGCTAATGGAAGCAAAAGTTGTTCCAACCTCCAAAAAGTTGGCAGTGTTTTGATGTTTTCTAGTTTTTCGTCCATTTTTCTAGAGATTTTCTAATAAAAACAGATAGAACTCGAATTTTGGAGCCTAGAAAAAGTCATTTTGACCAAAATAATCGAGTTTTTTATTGCGAATCACCCAGTTTTGTGGTTTTCCCACTAAAAACACAAAGTTGAAAAATTTCCTATGAAAAACTGAACCAATCTGTTTGAATTGGCTGATCTTAGGCTTCAAATCAATTTCCCTATCCGTTTTTTTTTGAAAAGTAGGAAAAATTTCATCGAAAACCGAGAAAACCGATTTCGTGGTAAGACCCTTGAAATTTTTTGGCGATTGGAAGCAGCTGCCTAGAGGTTTTCTTTAAAGGAGGCCGGGCATGAAAAAATGACTTTGTCTCATATCAAAGTGTTCCTAATGCTAATTCAAATGCGATAAACGAAACAGCCAGTTCTTTTTCGGTTCTCGAAAAACATCACACTCTCTCACTTGCAACTCTAAACTTTTACAAGCCAACCTGTAAATCAGAGACAAACAGAAACAAACAAAGATTTTCATGACAAATTTTATTATTTTACAATTTTACACTTATAAAACAAGCAGGTGCAGTAGGCGGTGATATGGACCGTGTCGTAGGTACTGAAAAATAAAGATTAGTTTGGAAGTTTTTAATTCAAAAGAGTCTTACTAGGTTGAAAATGATGTTTAATTTTGAATTTTAAACTAATAAAACAAGCAGGTGGAGTAGACGGTGATGTGACTGTCTCGTAGGAACTGAAAAATAAAGATTAGTTTGGAAATTCTCAATTCAAAAGAGTCTTACTCAGTTGAAAATGATGTCCTTATCCTTGCAATACATTTTTACCCGTTTAGAAGAATTTTTGAGATCTGAAAAAATGAATAATTTAAGAACTTGGAACTGAATTGTAATTCACTTACCAGTTACCCCGTATATGGTGCATATGATTTCCTAACTCCATGTAGTTACTATTTAATTCTAAAACTGAATCTGCTTCTTTCATCTGAAAGTTGACACTTTGAATTTATATAATTTTTAACTAAACTCACGTATTGTCAAAATAAGCTTGCGTGAATCCTCCATTCTTCTATCAAAAACAAATAACCCGTGTTTGTTGGTATTATGAGATCTGAAATTGAAAAATTAGAATGTCATGCTTTGATACCACTTACCTTTCATTTCTTTATATACATTGCATAGAAATAGTAAAATAAAATAAATAAGAATCAGTTAAACATCAGAGATATCAAAAACCGAACCTCCCCTGAGGTCCCGAACGAGAATACTGAAGGGAAAGCGAATTGGGAAACGATGTGGGGAAACGGGAAAAGAGAGAAACGATACAGAGACAAGAAAATAGCGTGAAGCAGACGCGAGAGAAGCCAAGTGGCGCGATTATACTGCTCTCGTGCCGGGCGCGCGTATCACCGGGCAAGGAAGAAAAGGCAGAGAGCGCGTGCCGGCAGGAGGTAGTGGCCGCGGCGAGAAGAGGGAATCGGTTGAAACGAGTGGAGGGGTTTGTTAGAAAGCAGCGTCCAAAAAAAAATAAGATAGATAGAACTGATATCAAAGACAACTGTTCCAAGTGATTGGCGAAGAGAACCCGTATCGATGGTTGAGGCACTGAAAAGAACAAAGCCAGGACTTGCTCACCTCATACATGTCGGTGGGACTAGGTGCAACTAGGCTGTTGGTTTTTGAAATGGGACTTTACAGATTTGATAGAGCATGCTCCATAACAGGCAAAAAAGGCAAGGAAGGTTCAGTAAGAATCCGGAGAAACTTGAAAATTGGTGACGTAAAACTGGGAGAAATGGAAGAGAACAAAAACGATGAAAAATTGTGAAACACCGTTTCACCTTTCCTGACCCTATTACAAGCTATATCTGAGAAACCACTGGAGATAACAAAAAACTGTCAACTACAAAAACGTAGTGCTTATTGAGAGCGTCAGTTTTGTAGTTGACAACTTTTTGATATCTTCATTGGCTCGTGAGATATAAGTCACCGAAATATGCAATACCATCAAGATGTGTACCGAAACAATCAAACTTTTGAGGATTGATGTACTGTCTTTTTCGAAACAAATGAAGAAAATACTAATAAGTACTACAAAAGCCAAAAAAGTTGGCAGTCGGTGGGTCTTGCCACGAAATTTGTTTTTCGGTGTTTTCTCGATTCTGTGCCACGTTTTTCGAGTTTTTTCCGGTGAATTCGAATTGAACAGAAAATTTGACATTGAATGGTATTCAATTTGACCAGAATCGTTCAATTTTTCATTGCAAATTACTCATTTCTGTAATTTTTCTGTCAGAAACACGAAACTTAAAAATTTTCTATGAAAAATTGAACGATTTTTGTCAAATTTGCTATCATTCAATTTCAAATTTTCTGTTCTATCCGGTTTCAATAGAAAATGTTTGAAAAACTTGGCCCAGAATCGAGAAAACACCGGAAAACCAATTTTGTGGCGAGACCTACCGACTGCCAACTTTTTTGGTGTTTGTAGTAGGAGTACAGGAACCCAAAATGGGGTTTGAAGCCCTGAACTTTGAAGCTTCCGTTCTAGGTCAAATGGACTTCAAAGCAAATGTTATTCAGTGGGATGCATGTTTTGAAACATGCTCTTTCCAATGAGCATAGTCTCTATTTGAAGTCAAACCCAAACACCTCAACATGTGAAAACGTTGTGGTTTGGTTGAAGATCGGAAAGAAAAACAACAACAACTGTTACTCCTTTTTTCCTAACAAATACTCCATTTTTTTTATCAGTTTCCCCATACTCCCTAACAATTGCCTTATACTGCCTAACAGTTACCCCATCTCCCCTAACAGTTACCCCATCCCCCCTAACTGTAACCCCATACTCCGTTATCATTACCCCAACTCCCCTAACAGTTACCCCATGTTCCCTAACTGTTACCCCATCCCCAACAAAAAACAACAATTTTTCAATTTCACAATCATTTATCTACAAATATACAAAAATTTATACATTCCTTCCGCCGGTGTAGATTGATGGGATAGTAACATTATCTGAAAAAAATTTTGCTTCATTTGTTTCCGCCTTTATAATTCACTTACAATTCACAAAAATGATTGGTGGCAAGGCTACTCAAACTATATTTACATTATTTACATCTGAAAAAATCCAATTAATTCTTGACGATTTTTTTTGCAAAACTTACATTTACAAGGCGTGGTAGTTGAAATCTCAAACTATATACACATTATTTACATCTGAAAAAAATGGTTTTTGTTTAAAGTAAAATTTTTTTATCACTTACGACTCGTTTCGGGTAAGTATTGTTTCTAATTGTACTTCGATCCAGAATTGGCAACAATATTTACATCTGAAAAATCAAATTATGCTTTGCAACGCTTTTTTTTAAACTTACATTCACATTTATGAGAGAATCGACGGAGCAGTAAACAATATTACATTTTTTCCAATTGTAAATTTTTAAATTTTTACAGAAAATATATACAGAAAATAAAAAGGAAAAACACTCAAATACATCAAGAGCCGAACTTCATCGGAAGTCCCAAACTGTCCCCTACTAACTATGAAGACTGAAGAGAAAACGATGTGGCGCTCTCGGCGGTGATAGTGTACGAGGCGCAGACACGTCGAAATAGTGTGTAGCAGACAAAATGTTGTGAGTTGGCTGGGCCGCGTTCGCTGGGAGGGCTGCGGAGCGGTCGGCAATACACAAAAATCGGGGAAGCTCATGTGAAATGCATGTGTATTTGCAGTTGGCTAGTGTGTAACGGAGAGGAAACGGCGATTGATGACAGGTTCGAAGGGAAAACGGAGTAGGCCTCAGAAACTTCTAGAGAACCTGAAAACTTGATATAAGGTAGCCCGACAGGTGAAAAAAGACTGTCTAACTAACAGATTTACATAGATTTTCAAGTTTTCATGAAAAAGTAAATTCGCGGTTTCGGGTCTGGTAAAGAGAAATGGCAGGTGAAACAAAACAACTGGTACAAACTGGGAAATCTGAAACAATAAACAGCTGATTGCAAAGCAGTTTTTCATTACGTGCTGTAGAAATTTCCCTGTTGAACTAAAAAATGATGGAAGATACAGAAAAAATCGTTTTTCTAATCCGATTTTCTTAAACTTGTTTTATGAAAACGGATAGAAAATAGGATTTGAAACCAAGAAATATCCAATTTGACTAAAGTAGAATAGATTTTCATTGCGAACAATCCATTTTTGTAACTTTTCCGACAAAAACACAAAATCTTAAATGTTTCTATGAATAATGTAATATTTCAGGTCAGGCCAACAATTTCTAGGTTTCAATTCTTCGGCTCTATCCATTTTTATCTGAAAGAACTCAAAAAAGTTGCTCCAGAAACGAGAAAACAGCAGGAAATCGATTTCGTGGCGAGACCTTCCGATTGCCATTTCGAGTTACCGCAGTAATAGACTTTGTTGTTCTGAGGAATGTAGCGTTTTTCGGATTATTTCTCTAATTTTCAACCTGATCTGAACTTTGTGTCATCATCAAACATGTTTGTGAAGGAAAAAAAATGAGCTGAAATTCTGCAAAACTACAATCATACAAAAAACATCAGAAAATCCAAATCAAAAATGTTTATTCATTGGAAAAACAACTAATTATTCGCAGTCGGATACTT
Source organism: Caenorhabditis panamensis (assembly GCA_900883565.2). Lineage (NCBI taxonomy): Eukaryota > Metazoa > Nematoda > Chromadorea > Rhabditida > Rhabditidae > Caenorhabditis > Caenorhabditis panamensis. Next base: position 52,970 of record LR537709.1, on the reverse strand, counting down.
TGATGAAGCCTTGCTGATAAAACCTGAAAAAAAAGTATTTTTTGTAATAATTACTATGTTTTTGTTATTACATACCTTCTATCGCTGCTAGTTGGATTTGTAGATGACTCCATTGATATCTTTTACATCTGGCTTTGACTGCCACAAAACTTTTTGAGTGTTACCCTGAATTTTGCAATTCGTAATTTAGAATTTTTTGCGAAATTTTTTAGTTAAAACTTACAATTCTATTCACGGTTGTTGAGGTTCATGCTCGAACGGTGTTCTTGAAGAAGTATAAATTCAGCATTTTCTGGAAAAGTTTGATTTTATGTTACATTTTTCTTCGTTTCAAAAAAACTCACTTCACTATATCTCACTTTTGTTAAAAGCACCCCAACTTGCTTCAATGGCAAATTTTCAAAATGAGTGAACTAAATGTCAAAATTTTTCATCGAATCTCTGCAAGTTATCCGTCTCTTCTGAACCCATCTAACTGAACTTACAATTTTAATCACAGTTGTTCAGCTTCATCCTTGAACGGTGTTTCGTGAGAGGTAGAAATCCAGCTGTTTCTGAAAAATAAGTTATTATGTTATTTCCTTCGATTCAAAAACTCACTTTATCACTTCTAACCTTTCGTTGAATGCACCCCATGTCGCTTCAATGGAATACTTTGAAGCATCTGAAATCATCATTTCTGAATAACTCGACCCAATAATTTCATTGTAAACTCACTTTTATTTGAACCCTGCACTGGGTGAGATTTCAAATTATTAAAATTTAGCTGCATGCAGGAATGCTTCTTCAGATCTGAAACCAAGAATCGAAAAATTGTTCAATTATCAATTCACTCACCTTTTTTAGAAAATTACACATAATATTTTACACTTGAGTATCTTTACATTATGAGTATCAATAAAAGGAACAATAAAAAGTCATTTTAACATCAGAAACATCGGAAACCGACCCTCGCCGGAGGGTCAAAGAAAGGAGAAATAAAGGAAAAGGAAAACGGAAGACGGGGAACTAGCGCTGATGAGAGAGAAGAAACACAGAGAAAGTTTAGTGTGGGCAGAGAAAATTGCGTGGCGTGTTCTGCTCCGCTGGATGACGGCAGCAAAGTTCGATAACAAATGTGCTCGCCGACTTGGAGGGTTTTGGAACTAGCATTTATTCGTGGGGGACCAAAGCAATGTGAATAGATTGGTAACTACTTCAGAAACAAAACAGCAACAGTACTGTTTAATGATTGCTAAGTAATATTCGTTAATCTTTAAAAACCAATGGAGATATAAAAAACAATGGAGATATGGAGAATGAAGGGCAGTTTGTTTGAAAATCTGGAAATGGCGGTTGACGTACGATTGAAAGAGTGTTTTTCCACTGTATGTCTACCACTCATCTCCAGATTTTGAAATGTATCGCCTTTCTCGTGAAAGATATTGAAAACATTATCATTAGAAATTTGAAACTGATAAAATTCTGCATGAAATGGTTCCAAGAACAACTCGCTAGCTAACTTTTGAAGGAAAGGGGAATTGAAAGAGTGTTTTTCCACTGTACGTCTACCACTCATCTCCAGATTTTGAAATGAATCGCCTTTCTCGTGAAAGATATTGAAAACATTATTATTAGAAATTTGAAACTGATAAAATTCTGCATGAAATGGTTCCAAGAACAACTCGCTAGCTAACTTTTGAAGGAAAGGGGGATTGAAAGAGTGTTTTTCCACCGAACGTCTACCGCTCATCTCCAGATTTTGAAATGTATCGCCTTTCTCGTGGAAGATATTGAAAACATTATTATTAGAAATTTGAAACTGATAAAATTCTGCATGAAATGGTTCCAAGAACAACTCGCTAGCTAACTTTTGAAGGAAAGGGGAATTGAAAGAGTGTTTTTCCACTGTACGTCTACCACTCATCTCCAGATTTTGAAATGAATCGCCTTTCTCGTTGAAGATATTGAAAACATTATCATTAAGAAATCGACGCTGATAAAATTCTGCATGAAATGGTTCCAAGAACAACTCGCTAGCTAACTTTTGAAGGAAAGGGGAATTGAAAGAGTGTTTTTCCACCGAACCGCTCATCTCCAGATTGTGAACTTCATTGCCTTTCTCGAGAAGTATTATGTAATTTACTCGTCGAGGCTCAACTGGTAAGAAGAGATGCACCGGGGGTCACAAGTAGGCAGCAAAAGGGTCTCTGCGTCTTCTGACCTTTCTTGCTCTCGTCTGCATGCTCCGCCCACTCGTCACAGCCCACAGTCCGCGTGCACTCATTATATCCAATCTCCCATTCTCATTTCTCCCCGTTCTACCTTTTTTTATTATGTAGCCTTTTTTGAGTAGTTGTTTAGTATTGAGTTCTTCTAGTTTCCC
>LR537709.1:18963-50593 GCA_900883565.2 Caenorhabditis panamensis | reverse complement strand
GGAATCTTGGACTTTCTGGTGAAAGTCGTCCATTCTCGATGTTTTTGATGTTTCCCTTGTTTTTTTGTTGTTGTTTCCCTTGAGCTTCCAGAGGAGGCTGTTAGGTCTTGATTTTTCTGAGTCTCACTACTTTAAAATGTCCCTAAAAAGTTTGATTCATTCATTTCTACAATGATTCGAGTCGGGAAAAGTTGAAGGTTAGTCTTTCTGCTCAATAATAAGAGTAAAAATAAAAAAAAAGTTATTTTTAAGCTGAATTTCTCACACATCCCGCGAAAGACGTCTGGAACGCTAAAGCCGATGGATTCACAGAGGATAACTTGAAGAACGAGCTGACTCATCTCTTCATTGCTTTCTCGGACATCCATGAAAATGTCAAGAAGGTCTATGCTCATGTTGTGAAAGAGAAGAAAGGCAATGTTTTGAGGACTTGCGATATGTTTGATGCAGTTTATCAATGTCAACTGATCATCCACAGAGGTAACAAAATGAGTCAGATTCCAGAATTACATACATAGTTTTTCAGTTCACCAATTTCATACACAACCAGAATGGCTGTCCTCGAGTCGTTTTCGCCTTTTGCGGGAGAGTTTTGAGAAGATGATTGGACTTCCTGGATTTTTCGAAGAAAACTGTAGAGTGATCTTGAATATGCTCGAATACGGAATGGTTCCCTAATATTTTATTGTCATCTCAATTTTATAAACAAATAAACATTTGTGTTCTCTTCAGTTGCTAAATGCTTCGACCTTCCTTCGAGAATATTCTGGACGTCCTTCGAAATTTTCTTAGTTTTTGCAGCAGGAACGCTTTCAAAACGTCGTGAAAGTCGTCCATTCAATCGCTTGCAAATAAATGATATCTTGCTGCCTGGAAACTGTCTTTGCTTAAACGAAACTAGCTGTTTTGCTAACGTAACCTTGCTAGATTTCATACTCCAATTGCCTCTGTGTTTCCAGCCGGATCACACTACTGAGCTCTCAAAGTCTTGTAAATCCCAAAAAAAAGGTAATTGGGACCATGGAGAGGCTTCCGGCGAGAAAATTGAGGCAGGCAAATCAAATTCTCTGTCGAGTGGACTTCAGAAACCAATATAGGGAGAGTCGTCGTCGCTTCTCGTCGCTCATTCAGACCCTCATCACCGCTTCCTTGTCAATTCCGTTGTGTCCTCGTAGCTTGATCACATGCCTTCTTTTCTGAACAAAAAATGATATGACGCAACTTGGGCCAAACTCTTACCCTGTAGGCTTCCCCGTAGTCACCACTGGCTTCTTCTCTTTTGTTTTCACGTGAAAAGCTTGCAAGAATTTTCCTTCCCCGAGAGGATTCGTCAAGCCAGGTCCACACGTTGAGCTCGCCTCAATCGACATTGATTTTTGCTGTTTTAAAAAATACTCGTGTTTGAGGTTTTGAACAGGGCTCCCGGAAAAGAACTGAGTTTTCTAGTGAATGGTCCATCGAACGCTCTTTCTGATTGATACCAGGAACAAAAAGAAAGAGCCGTCGTTTAGAGGTAGTAGATCGTCGGTGGTTCTTGTCGCTAATTTCCTAAATCTTGCCCACGGGCGTTCAATCGACATTGTCCTTGCTGGTGGTTTTCCATTGAGGTCTGCTTGATGAACTTGCACAAATAGAGTCTTGTTGTTTGTCACCATTTTGAGCATTTGAAGTCTGTTGAAAAAGCCGGGCAACTGGTGTTTGAGACCATGTGGGTGCTTCCGGCGAGACAATGAGACAGGTCACTCGAATGCTCTGTCTATGGACTCCAGAAACAAGGAGAAAGATTTGTCGTCGCTTCTCGTTGCTCATTCGCCAGACTTTTACCATTGATTCATTGTCGACATCGTTGTGCCCTCGTAGCGTGTCCCACATGTCTTCTTTCACCACAGGATCTTTGATAATGGCGTTTTCTGAACGGAAAATGACTTGACGCGACTTGGAAACCGAAGTCTTACCTTCCAGGCCATCTCAGCGGTCCCTCTACCCCCTCCTCCCACGTCTTTCTGTGAAAAGTTGGCAGAAATCGTCGTTCCCCAAGAGGATTCGTAGTCCACTACGCGGAACTTTGCTGCTGGTTTTCAAGCCAGTTCATCACGTTGAGCTCGCCCCAATCGTCAGAGATTCTTGCTGTTTTACGCACTTCAGGGCCCTCGCAGTCTCGGAAAATCCAAAAATACTGGTGTTTGAGGACTTGAACAGGGCTCCCGGCAAAGAACTGACTTTCCTAGTGACTGGTCGATCGAACGCTTTTTCTAATGGACACCAGGAACAAAAAAGAAAGAGCCGTCGCTTGGAGGTAGTAAATCGTCGGTGGTTCTCGTCGCTAATTTCCTAGATCCTGACCAAGGACGTTGAATCGACGTTGTCGTTGCTGGTGGTTTTCCAACGAGGTCTGCTTGCTGAGCTTGCACAAATCGTCGTGGAGTCTTGCTGCTTGTCGCCATTTTGAGCATTTGAAGTCTGTTGAAAAAGCCGGGCAGCTGGTGTTTGAGACCATGTGGGGTGCTTCCGGCGAGGCAATGAGACAGGCCACTCGAATGCTCTGTCTTATGGACTTCAGAAACAAGGAGAAAGATTTTCCGTCGCTTCTCGTTGCTAATTTGCCAGACGTTTTCCTTTGATTCATTGTCGACGTCGTTGTGCTCTCGTGGCTTATCCCTTATGTCTTCTTTCACTACAGGATCCTTGATAACGGCGTTTTCTGAACAAAAAAGACTTAACGCGACTTGGAGCCCAAAGTCTTACCTTCCAGGCCATCTCAGCGGTCCCCCTACTCTCATGTCATTCAATGAAAAGCTGGCAGAAGCCGTTGTTTCCCAAAAGGATCCGTGTTCGACTGCAAAGAATTTTGCTGGTGGTACTCAAGCAAGGTCCGCACTTTGAACTCGCTCCAATCGTCATAGATTCTTGCTGTTTTACGCACGTTAGGGTCCTCGCAGTCTCGCAAAATCCAAAAATACTGGTGTGCGAAGACTTGAAGGGGTCCCGGCAAAGAACTGACTTTTCTAGGACCTGGTGAATATGACGCTCTTTCTGATGGACACCAGAAACTGAAAGAAAGAGCCGTCGCTTGGAGGTAATAGGTAGTCGGTGGTTCTCGTCGCTAATTTTCTAGATTTTGACCACGGACGTTTAGTCGACGTTTTTGTGCAATCCTAAAATGTCCACATCGCTTCTTTCTAGCCAGGAAATTTGCTGTCTTGATCACGACGTTACTGAAAAAATTAGAATGGCGCAGCCTGGGAAACGGGACTCATACCTGCCGGATCTTCTTTTCGTTACTATTAGCTGTATAGGAACTTCTGCACCGTTTTCATGTTTCACCGTCCGTGGGGATTGGTCATCTGCCTAGAATCTTGCTCTTTTTCGTAATATTGTTGGGATCCACGACCTTTCAGGTTCCTTTTTGTGGCCACTGCTGCTCTTCAAGGATTTCTACCACGTCTTCCAGTCAGGTTCGCATGTCAATCTTGCTCAAATTGTCGTAGATTCTTGATCTTTGACGCAGGTTTGGGCCATACATATCATGAGAAAGGGAATCACTGGGTTTTGAAGACTTGAAGGGCGGGCTCTCGGCGAGAAACTGACTTTCCTTGTGAGACAGGCTGATTGAATGCTCTGTCTGATCTGGATGGGAAAATCGTCGTCGTTTCTTCTAACAAATTTGATAAACTTCCCGGTTGCTTGTCGACGTCGTTGAGCACTCATAGCTTCTTCGTTTTTTTGCGTTTTTCTGTAGGAAAAAATGCATGGCGCACCCTAGGTAACGGACTTTATACCTATCAGGTCTCTTTGTCGTTTCCACTTGGTAATCAAGAACGTCAGCCAACTCTCCATGTCATACCACAAAAGTATGCCAAGCTCGCACAAACCGTCATCATCAGTGGGGATCTTGTTCATTCGCGTCGAATCTTGCTGTTTTTCATACGACGAGAGATTTCCAGCAACCAAGTCGGGCGTCGTTGCATGTTAGGTTCCGTCCGGGTTGATTTCTTGCGAATCCAATTCCCGGCACTCACAGCAATCTCTAATTGCCAAACTGGCGGAGCACAGGTCTTTTTGAGGCAATTGTTTAGGTAGAAACAAGTTCTCGGCAAATCTCGATTTCTCTGGAAAAAAACACATTGAAGAAGTTTCCTAAATGAAATTAAATTTTTAAAACTCACATTTTGTCCAACTCAGTTGTTTTTCCAGTTGAATCCGGCTAGAAAACGGTAGAATTTCAGAGAAATCAAGTGCCAAAAATTAATCCAATGTTTTTGTTTGCGTTACGGTCGTGCGTGCGTGTGGTTGTCCATAGAGCACGCTTGCATTGTCTTCGTCCACTGATTTTCTCGGCGCAGTGGTTCGTTAGGTTGAGGATGCGCGCCGTTGAGGTACGCGACGCTCTGCTCGTGCGTACGGTCTTCATCGATCTGGGTTGCAAGGAGGCTCCTGGCTGCCAGTTATAACGTTGTGGAAAAACTGTCTGACCGGGGCAGATGACTGCGTCTCTACAGCCAAAGTCAGAGAAACAGAGTCCAGTGGGTATCATCGACCGAGTCGGCCGAGACGGGGTTCTGGTGTTTAGGAGAGAGTGAAAAGGGAGTAGAGAGGGTAAAGAAAAATTGGGGCTAGAGAAAAAATCGTGGAGGGGTGATGCACAAGATTTGAAATGAATTGGATTGAGACTCAAATCGTAAGGATACAGACAGATAAGACTCTGGATCACTAAAGTTAAAGCTAGGATGACCTACTTCAGAAACCAGTTTCAGAGAGTGATGGATGCATTGGTTCAGGCGATTATGCAGTTTCCAAGACTCTACCAAGTAATAGTGATGATATGCGCTGAATTCTGCAATTCTCTAAATTTCCCATGCATAACAACAGTTTCCCTCAAACTTTTTTTTTTGTGTGTTCCTGCCCGGAAATCGATATTCAATACGACATCTGCTCCGAAAACAGTCTCCACCATCCTGCGTATCTTGCCGTCGGTTTCTCTGATTGTCGGACCGTTCACTAGTCAGTCAGCTCAGTTATCCCCCTTTTCCCCAGTGACCCCAGACGGGCGTCAGGCCTTTGATTCAACTAAAGTTTAACCTCTTTTTTATCATCCACTCTGGATAAGAAAAAGAAAATACTCATTTCATCCTTTGATAACTCTGAATGTTTAGTCTGCTTTTTCTTATATTTGTTCGATCTGCATAAGGAAAAGGAAAATATCTTCGGAAATGAGTGAGTTTTTGTGAAAAAAACCTAATCTTCTTTTCAGGTCATAATGAATCATCACACCTCTTTCAACAAACCCCTTTTTCCAGTTTACTTGCCATCTTCGTCGTGCCGACAAGTTCAGAGTCAAGCAGTGATGACGAGTACTGGCGTCTGCGTTCATCTCATGTGGATACTGCCAGTCAAACTGATGTACATGTCGACTCGAAGCTGATAAAGATCAAAGGAAAAGGACAGGTGAAAAAACTGGCTTAATTTATAGGCTTCCAGTCACCTAGTCCTCTTTCCAGGTCATCATGTACCACTACAGAAGAATGGAGAAGTTGGCCTAGGACAACATCGCGATGGAAACGACGATCAAGAACCAGTTCTACAACCAGACAACGCAGGATAACAAGAATTTGCACAAGTAGAAGACATCAAGATCCAGATGGTCATGATCGACTGAGAGCGAAAATGAAGAAACCAGACATTGTATAAATAATTTTTTTTAAATTTAATAAAACCATCAGTAATTTGAAATCGTGTTGGTGTTGTTTCTGATCTGAAAATTGGTTATCGGAACCAAGAAATTATCCTTTTCATACAAATTTTCAGGAATTTCAGGTGTTTCAGCGCAGAACTCCCAACTTGTTTTTCCTTCCGCACTTGACTGAAAGACAACCACCGAACCCAGACGATAATTACAGGAACTGGGAATGGCCACAGAGCAGCAAAAAACTGGACGATTTTGCCAGTTTCATTTCAAAATTATTTGACTCCATTCAATAAAAATAAGAATAAACTTTTATCCAGATTTTTTTAGGATGACCAGTTTTGAAACAGACCAAAATGGAGGAAATGAAACTCTCCTTACTCAAAACACAAAATACCGTATTTCTTCTATTAGAAGGGCATGCCCTTCTATTGTTCAAGTTTCCTTCCGACCGCCCTTGTATTAGAGGCGCCCTTCTAATGGAGGCTGCCCTTTTATTTTTCAAACCAAAATTTTGAGACAAAAAAGTTAACATTTCCTGTGAAAAGCAGGCCAATTCGCACAAAAATCATAGAAATCAACCTGTTTGAGGTGCCCTTGTATTGGAGGTGCCCTTCAATTAGAGGCTGCCCTTCTATTTTTCAAACTGTGTGTTGGGTGCCCTTATATTGGAGGTGCCCTTCTAATAGAGGCGCCCTTCTAATAGAAGAAATACGGTATACTACATACAACATTCATATCAATAAATTTATTTTTTCAATAGCTAAAATATGAAAACAAGAAAAATGGAAACAGAATCAAAATATCCCAGCTTGGGATTCGGAAGATGAAGAAGAGTTGCAGCAAAGAACTTTTTGGCACACTGAAAAATTACAGTTTTTGTGAAGAATCAGATGACATTTATACTATTTGCTGCCAAGGAAATGGAATTTTTGAGAGCTGACTCACTTCACGAGTTTTCCACAAAACTTTAATATCATAGGCTGATGAACCGGTGGCAATGAGAAGACCGGGAACATCGTTCTTCGGATCTACTGAAAAATTGAAATTTTTTGTTCGCAACATTATCTACTTTTTTACAAACTCACTTCCATTATCTCACTTTTTATTTGTATGTCTAATCGACAGAATCTTTGAAAGATTATGATTTCTTCCCGTAATCTTCAACGTTGACAGAAGACCTTGAAGTTTTGATGACAAAATTGAAAATTGGTGCAAGGCGAGTTTCATGCAATGCTGTTAGATTGTTTTACTGCCAAATAAAGCTGCAAAATCAGACTTGACTCATAGAAACGCTAGAAAAAGTATGACTTCAACTAACCGGCAGTCCGTTTCCCTATCCATCTTAGAAAGTTTATGAAAATCCACAGAAATAAAAACAAAAATAATGAAACCAGTAAAACATGAGAAAAATCAAAAAACGACCACTCGCCGGAGGGTCCTGAAATATGAATGAAGGGAAAATGGACTTGTACGACGCAAAGATAACAAGCAATAGATAACCGACACAAAGAAGATTATTTGTAAGTAAAATGGGGTGATTTTTTCTACGGAGTGACGTAAGCAAAGATTGATAACCGATTTTGAATTTGCACACCAAACCGAGACTGTTGAAAACAACAAGGTTTGAGCGAGGAGAGGGATAGTACCGTCGCTCCGATAATTTCAGATTTTTCTGGTTGTTCTCTGGTTCGGTTTGCAAATTTTCATTTAATGAAATGGCCACTGACTCACTCTAATGGACGGTTTCTCCCGTCGGTGCAAATTGTTTTTATTAGCTCCAATGCGTGAAAAACCGTGAAAAAAAGAAAGACAAACACAAATTTCAGATTTTATTGAAGTACCAAAGGAAATGGAACAATCTGCTGCTCGTAAGCAAAAACAGTGCACAATAAGCGGAGAATACTAGAGATGTCCTGGTCAGGGCTCTTTGTACTGTGCCATGCCGGTCGGCTGATCGGCCGGTCTCAGGGGAAACGGATGGTTGTGTGGTGATTCATCAATAATATCTTTGCTGTTACAACAGAAACACAATTACAAAAATGATTGAAGGAGTTGAGCTTGACAGGAAAATAGTTGAGACTCGGTACTCATATTGGAGCGGAATCCATATTGGAAATGCAAAAGTAAATAAATAGTTTAGTGATAGATTGTTTCGACAAATTTTGCTGAAATTTAGAAATGAGTTCTTTACACTTGTTTATCACCTACTCATGTAAGATAGACTAAACGGGATTTACCAAAAGTATTGTATTTTCAAAACATTTGATTGTAACCAGTTGTTTTTCTTTCCATCTATATGAACTCCTTGAAAATGTTGGGGATCATAAGAGGAACGTCTGAAAATTGTTATGCTACATAATGTCGTTTAGAACTGCTACTCACGGTCTCTGGGCTGCAATATGAAAAACGCCAGAATGCTCTGAATAATGATTTTGAATTCATCACATTACTCGAAACAATCCAAACAGGCCTTCAATAAATAGTGCTCTTCCATTCCTTTCGTATAAACCTTTGGTACAAAGCAAAAGATAATGACTGAAATAATTTGATATCCTCAAAACGAACAAGGTAAAAACTCACTTTTGCTTGCATTTCCATTTAGATTTGATGAAAATTAACAGGAAATTCATACACAACAGTCAGAAAAATCCGAAGCCGACATCTCGCCAGAGAGTCCTGAAATGAAATGAAAAGAAAATGGAATTGGATGACGGGAAGATGAAAAACGAGAGCTGAAAGACGCAGAGAAATTCTTCTGTAAACAAAAAACGTAGGCGGCGGTTGATAACAAGTTTACACATCAAACTGGAATGTTTCAGAACTTGATTGAATTGTGAGATTGCTTCTGGTTCACTTCAGCTGTTTGCAAAATTACAAAAGCCCACGTTTTGAAAAGAGCATCTCGCGGCTTTCTGTTGCATGTTTTTGAAATCAGAAAAGGGTGTCTTCCAAAAAAAATTTATCGGAATTCGATGGATAAAAGGATGAGAAAGCAATTATTATATATCAGAAAAAATGGATTTGTTGAACCGATTGGCCGAGGATCTATGTGTTGGTCCACAGCAACATGCGCAGAACTTAGAGCGGTTGCTCCAAACACAGCAAATTATGACAGAAACTAAAACCAAAGCAACGACTGATACCAAGATGAAGAACGTGAATTTGTTTATGTGCAAAACATCAAGGAAACTGAAAAAATCGCTGAAGAGTCCCTCTTCCATGGGAACTGTTCTGGTTTGGCCTTCGACGAAATAGAACGGGTGTCATTTGATTAACTTGATTGCAACTAGTTGGTCTTCTTTCCATTTATAAGGATTCCTTGAGAATAGTGGGAATCATTAGAGGAACGTCTGAAAACTTTTTCTTCTACATATAGTTGTTTAGAATCGCTACTCACGGTTTTTGGTCTGCAATATGGAAAACGCCAGAATGCTCTGAATAATGATTTTGAATTCATCACATTTATCGAAACAATCCAAATAGGCCTTCAATAAATAGTGCTCTTCCATTCCTTTTGTATAAACCTTTGGTACAAAGCAAAAGATAATGTCTGAAATTATTTGATAGCCTCAAAACGGACAAGGTAAAAACTCACGTTTTGTCGCATTTCCATCTGGATTTGATGAAAATTAACAAGAAATTCATACACAACAGTCAGAAAAATCCGAAGCCGACATCTCGCCAGAGAGTCCTGAAATGAAATGAAAAGAAAGTGGAATCGGATGACGGGAATTTAAAAACGAGAGCTGAAAGACGCAGAGAAATTATCCTGTGAACAAAAAACGTAGGCGGGAGGTTGATAACAAGTTTTCACATCAAATCTGAATGTTTCAGAACTTTATTTAATAAACGTAGATGATACGTTGAGGCACTAGACTGAGAACTGTTGGACGGGATAGGTTAAATGACGGGGGAAATGGCCGCAGGGACTGTGGACAAAGGGGACGGGGGAAGGAAGAAGCCAAGATGCTGGGGTATGCGGGCTTTTATACCGTTCGGAGCCGGGGCGCGTGGGATTGGAATGGCATCCTGGAGAGAGTGATTGCGGCCAGTGTGGAGACGGCGAGAGCTGAGGAATCTATCAGATGGCATTTGTGGGGTGGCAACGGGGAAAGATAAGAGGATGTCCTGGACATGGCTCTTTGTACTGTGCCCTCCCGGTCGGCTGAGCGGTCGATCTCGGGAGGAACGGATGACTGTGTGGTGAATCATCATATCATAACAGCTTTGCTGTTACAATTGAATTTTGAGAATGCTTCTGGTTCATTTCTGTTAACAAAATTTCAAAAGTCGCCTAAAAAATTGAAATGTGAACCATTTTTTCAGTCCTCATAGTTTGTTTGGGATCTCAAAAAAGTAAAAAAAAATTTGAACAAGCAATTTATAATACATATAAAACAAAAATCTATCAAAGCGACATCAGCAGCAAAAAGATCAAACACAGTAAAATATCAAAAAAATATCAAAACATTACATGGCTGAGGTAGACTAAGAAGTAGGAATTATGGAATGTTTCATCTTCTTTTACAACAAACAAATATCAAAGGTGCAAATGAGGAGAATCGAAAAAGTCTTGTGGGCAACAGCAAGCAACGATCTTCATGAACAACTGAAAAATTAGAAATTTGTTTTGGAACTAAACTGACAATTGTATACTCACTTTTTTCTCCTTTCACAATGGTCAAATATCACAGCTGGTGGTGAGTAAGACAGTTAGAAGGGTGCAGATCACTAAAAACTTGAAAATTTTGTTCAATTGTCTGATTTTAAAAATGTCACTCACTTTCTTCTTTTCACAACATTCAAACATCACAAGCGGCGGCGGAAGGTTTCTGCAAGAACCAGAACACAGAGCAAGTAGACACTCTGAAACATTTGAAAACCCGGTTTGAAATCCGAAAATGCAGAAAAAAACACTCACTTTTCATTTCTTTTCATTGACCCTCTTCTCGCACAACTCGATCATTGACACGATACCTGAAAATTAATTTTTTTGTTCTTGAAAGTATACTTTTTTAACTTACAGATGAGACCAAGGGAGCTACTTACAGGTCTCAATAATCGTCTCGACGACTGAAAAAAGTTTTTCATTTTTTTTTTTTTGAAATTTCTTTTTTTTTTGACTTACGGCTGTGCTTCCGGAATATCAGTTCGCCAAAGACACTTCATCAAATTTTTGAATTTGATAGTATGAATAACAAAATACAAAATATACAGAAAATAGAGAATCAGAACTTTAGAAAAATCGAAACCCGACCTTCACCGGAAGGCCCCGTGGAGAATGACTGGAGAAAACTAAAAGCTCTCAAATCTAATGGAAGAGAAGCAGAGTTTTCACAGTGTAAAGTAGTTGAGTCGTCGACCCCAACTGCCCCCGCTTGTGTCAGGAACAAAGGAGCACGTAGAGATTTGGGGAACGAAGAGAGAAGCTGAGATTGATGATGATGGGAGCAGTTTGGCGCTTGTTTCGAGGGGCTTTTACACAAAGAAACGAAAAAAATTGATACTTGATTCCCGCTCTTCAGGATTTCGATGACCCCACATCCCCTGAATTGATACAAATTACACCAGATAAATAGAATCCAAAGTGTTTATAGAGGTTGTACAGAGGAGAGGTAGAATAAAAGATAAAGAAAAACAAAAATTATCCAAGTTCACAGAAATTTTGTTTTTATTTTGTGCATGTAGGGTCGATGGCTGAAAAATAACGAAAAGTGAAGATGGCAGGACGTTTTGTTTCTCACCATATTAAAACTATTCTTCCAATCTGCGTTTCTTTGGCTTCGAATTGTTTTCAAAAATTCTTGCATAACACAACGATTTCTCGTTGAATCTGACCGATATAATCCTTGTCGTTGTTCTCGCAGTAAGACCAAACTATTGCAACTGTTTTATACTCACAAGTTTTCTGAAAACTGCCAGTTAATATGAGGCTCTTATGATAGGGCTCACCTTTCAGTACAATCGCGTCTATCATCAAAAAGCCTGACTGAATACTCCTGAAATGTTAGCATTGTTGGAAACGATAAATTGTTCAACAAAGTTTACCTCGAAAATCTCCAAACGGTAAGATCCCATACATTCTCCCTTTACTCGGGGAAATGAGACAGAACAGCAGAAAACCACCAAGAAATTAGATCAGTACCCATTATTCAAGAATAAACTACTACAAAAACATCAGAAAAATCAGAAACCGACAGCTCATCAGAGCGTCCTCGACTAAGAATGAAAGAAAAGGGAATTGTAAGGCGTAGTTGATACTGAATAAGAGATAAGAAAGATAAGAAGCGTAGTAAATACACTGCAAACAAAGAGCAGTTCCTGGGATGGCATTTGGAGTAGTGTTACCGGAGAATACATGTAACTGATAAGATGTGTTGGGTGTTAGAGTATTTCTTGTTGGTTTGTTTGGTACAGGGAATTTCCATCAAACGGTCACGTCATCTCAAAAAGTTGCTGATCATTTGGAAGATCAAGAGGAGTCGAGAAGTGATGCCTGAACGTTCTGAAGCCGATTTTCCGATGGACCTGAGTGTGACTTGATGATGATTGGAGTATTTTGGCTCTTGTTTCAAACAGTTTTACACAAGGAGTCGAAAAATATATATGTTTTTCTCAGTTCAACGAGAGCTACAACTTCGAAAACAGTAGGAGGGTACAAGAAACCCTAAATCCTCTGAACTGATATGGATATATGTACAATAACATAAAAAACAACTTATGATTCTAACAAAAATTTATTTAACCAAACAACCAGAAATCATCAAATAAACAAAAACAATTATTCCAGTTCACAGCAATTTGTCTTTATCTTGTACTCCTTGTGGTCGACGCTGAAAATTAACAAAACCTGATTACTGGACATTTTTTCGAACAGTTGTTTCTTACCTATTCATAAAAAAACTAATTTTCCAATCTGTTACACATGCTTTTGATCATTGAAAATGCTTGACCTCGGATGAAGTCTCAGATGATCTTTTTGTGCATCAGAACCGTCATCCTCCTGTATATTGCCGCAAATGGAACGGTTTTTGCAGGAGTTCTGAATACTGGCAGTTATTAAAGGTTTTGGAACATTGGCTTACGCGCGGTGTCTTGGAGCACCTGAAGCGAAGCCACAGAAATTGACAAAACAATGACGAGATGGAACTTCATATTTGCAGAAAGAGCCAAAAAAACCTTCTATTTCTTTACCGAAGTTCTGAAGATTCTGACGATTCATCAAAAAGCCTGACTGAATGCGCCTAAAATGTTCGAATTGTTGGAAACGATAGTTTGTTCAACAAAGTTTACCTTAAAAATCACCAAACTGGAAGATCATATTCCTTCCCCTATTACTTCGGGAAATTAGAATGAACAGCAGAAAACCACCAAGAAATTAGATCAGTACCCATTATTCAAGAATAAAATACTACGTAAACATCAGAAAAATCAGAAACCGACAGCTCACCAGAGCGTCCTCGAATAAGAATGAAGGAAAATGGAATTGTAAGGCGTAGTTGATACTAAAGAAGAAATAAAAGAGATAAGAAACGTAGTAAATACACTGCAAACAAAGAGCAGTTCTTGGGATGGCATTTGGAGTAGTGTTACCGGAGAATACATACATGTTACTGATAAGATGTGTTGGGTATTAGGGTTTTCTTTGTTAGGGTTGGTAGGTTGGAGAACTTTTCATCAAATGGTCCCGTCATCTTAAAAAATTGTTAATCATTTGGAAGACCAAGCGAGGAGTCAAGAATTTATGTCTAAACGTTCTGAAGCCAATGTTTGGTGTGAAGCTAAGATTGATAATGATGGAAGTAGTTTGACTCTTGTTTCGAAAATTTTACACAAAGAGTTAATGAAATTAGCTGTTGATTTCCAGTTGAACGGGAGTTACAACTTCAGAAACATTGGAAGGGTACAAGAAACCCCAAATCCCCTGAACTGATACACAACAACATAAAAAACAATTTTCGATTCCTACAACTTTTTATTGAACCAAACAACCAGAAATCATTTAATAAACAAAAACAATTATTACAGTTCACAGCAATTAGTATTTATCTTGAACTCCTCTCGATCGATGCTGAAAAAAAGAACGAATTCTGATTACTGGACGTTTTTCTAACAGTTGTTCCTTACCTATTCAAAATAATTTTCCAATTAATGTCCCTCGGAATTCCTTGTTCTCAACATTTTTTGCAAAGCACTACGATTTTTTTGACCATAACACTGATATTTTTCTTGTCGTAGCTTCTACATGGATTGCAACGCTATTGGATTTACAAGTCTTCTGAAAACTGACAGTTATTATAAAGCTTTGATGATAGGGCTTACTCGGCGTGTTGGAGCTGCAGAAGTGAAGACACAGAAATCGCGACGAAGATGACGATCAGAAACTTCATTATCGAAAAAAGAGCCAAGAACCTTCTATTTCTTCACTGGGTTTCTAAAGAATGAGAGAATGCATCAAAAAGCCTGACTGAATACTTCTGAAATGTTAACATTGTTGGAAACTATGAGTTGTTCAACCAAGTTTACCTCAAAATCTCCAAAGTGGAAGATCATATTCTTTCCCCTATTACTCCGGGAAATGAGAATAACCAGCAGAAAACCACCAGACAATTAGATCAGTACCCATTATTCAAGAATAAAATACTACGTAAACATCAGAAAAATCAGAAACCGACAGCTCGCCAGAGCGTCCTCGAATAAGAATGGAGGAAAGTGGAACTGAAAGGCGTAGTTGATACTAAATAAGAGATAAGAGAGATAAGAAACGTAGTAAATACACTGCAAACAAAGAGCAGTTCCTGGAATGACATTTGGGGTAGTGTCACCGGAGAATGCATGTAACCGATAAGATGTGTTGGGTATTAGGGCATTCTTTGTTGGTTTGTTTGGTAGAGGGATGATTCAACAAACTAAAAGTTACAATCAGAAAACTAATAGAAACAGGTTTTGCATAAAAGTTTTCCCGTGTGAAACAAGAAACCGGAGTGAAAACAGAGCAGTAGTTCAGAGTAAGCTAACTGCAAACAAGGTGTTAAAATGTTTCTCTAAAAAGAATTAGTTTCTAAAACATTCAGAAACTCCTGCAGTCCAATGTCACGTCATCTCTAACAGTTGCTGACCATTCGGAAGAAAACGAGGCGTCAAGAAGTGGCTCTGAATCTAAAGATCTCTAAGACGAAGTTCCAGTTGCCCTGTGTTGTTCTGCGTAGTGTAAGACCGAATCTACTTTCTCAAGCCGACGCCCGACTGAAAGACCTATTTTCGATACCCGAGGCAGACAGACAAAACAAAACAACAAAATCATATATTGAGAGGTTTTTCGCTGAGTTTCAACAAAATTATCACACTACAATCTTCCTTCAGCTTCACTTGTTCCACTGACAGCTCGATTCCACTTTTTCCAAAGTAGTCTACTGCTGAAAAACACACTCAATGAATCATTAAAACTTGTTTTCAACCAACCTTTTCTCATCTTATATTCTTCCTCTTCCTGCCATGATCCAACCGAAATTGTATCATTCTGAAACATTGTTCGTTGGATTGCTTGTTGGATAACATTTTTCAGGCTTACTTGCTTTGTAGAAGCGTTAGTTGTGAAACATCTTCATCAGTTGGCTAATTCGGCGCATTTGAAAAAAAAAATTTCCTCTTCCATTAGTTGCTCTCCTTCTGCGTTTCTTATATACATTGCCAGCATTTTGTCTACAGTTATTTACAACTATTTTCTACCTGAAAACAGCTGGAATCAATCAAACTACAGTTCAAAAACTTACAATCTAACCCGGACATCTTGGAAATGGTTACATTGAAAGTTTGAAAAACAAAAAAGTACCCGGATTTTGAGCCTAAAACCTCTTATTCTTTTGATGTTTTGCACTATCGCTTACCATTTGAGCTTGGAACTTTCCTATTTGAGCATTAGAAAATAATCAAAATTATATACATCCATTATATATACAACTGAAATTTCAGATTAACTTGCAGTATTCCTGTTCTATTGCATACCTGTTCAATTGCTCTGCTAATCCGAGAAGCATTGATCATTCATAATCAGTTTGTATTACATAAATAAATGAATACATCTATATACAGCAACGGACTTCGGAGATATCAAAAGCCGAACCTCGCCAGAGGTTCCATGGTTCCTTGAAGGGAGACTGATGGGGGAGCGGCGGGGAGGAAAACGACAACCACAAGCGAGAGATAAAAGACGCAGAACACGTCAATGCATACGAAATACAAAACGCAGAGAAAAATGTGCTGTGCTGGAAGTCATAGTGGGTGCCGGGGTCCGTGTCAGGGCGCGCGTCGGCCGTCGTGCTGGCGGTTTATGCACGAAACGACGCGTCCCGGAAAAAAGAGAGAGGAAGATGGATGTGCTGTGTGTGTGCGTGTGTGTTCCGGGGTTTTGACAGCAGTGGGCAAAACGACTATGTGGACGGAGAAAATTGAGTGAAATGGGAGCAGGGGCCAGCTGTCTTGTGTCATGAACGATTATCCGGAGTGCTCGACATTGACCTTCTATACAGCAGTACTTTTTGTATGAAGAAGGAAGGAGAATTGGGCTCCCTTTTTTGAGAAGAACACGATAATGAATACAGAAAAAATAGATTTTGTTGAAATGTTTCAGAAAAACATATCAGAGCAGTTCAGAACAACTAAATAACTGCGGGCCATCGTTCTGATTGATGAACAGTTAGCTATCTGAAACCGTAACTGAAAATTTGTAACATTGAGATGAGTCTGGGAATGTCTGCAATATCCAAAGGCCAAAGTCATCAATTTGACGTTTATTGTCAAACGAAACAAGCAACATGAAAACCAGGAGTCACTGAAGGATCCTCAATCATTGAAGAGTAGACATAAGTCCATATAATGTTTGATGTCTGAAATCCTAAAGCCAATAATCCATTTGACATAAGAGATGATGATGAGCCTAAATGGAAAACCAGAAGTCACTGAAAGTTCCACTTTTCAGTCAATTCTGCTCGAAAATTTTGCATCTGAATACCGGTGGAACCCTCTAAACTGTTTAGGAAATGAATGAACAAAGACACTGGTATGAAAATAAAAATTTATTCAAGTTCACAACAATTATCATCCTTTCTTCTTTTGGCATCTATCTGCTCAGTTGTCATGATCCCGCTCTTGCCGAAATAGTCAACTGCTGAAAAAACGTTTTTTGAATAGATTTTGAATTCATTTTTAACTCACTGTTCTTTACTGCTTCTACTTCATACTTATCCATCAAGTCCCCAACATTTCTTATGCGTACAATGGAGAAGATGGATCTTCATCCTACAATGGTCTCAATCAGTCGCTGAAATGTTATGTATTGAAATAAAAGTCTAGAAGATAAAATTATACTTACCAAAACTTCATACTCTTGCTGTCACATGGCCGCATGTTCTCCAGTTCCATTCGCTTCTTCCTAGAAATTGTAACAACACTTTGTTTTTAGATATAGAATCAACTTACAATTCATTAATCCCTGTCTTATTAGCCTTGGACAACATTGAAAACTAGAAATCCAATAAATTATCGGCTTGATGGGCCTAAAACCAGAGATTAATTTGGCTTTTTGCGTTTTTGCATACCATTTGTTCTCAAAGCTACTCGAGAGCATTGAAAAACGATCGGCATGTTCGTTACACCCGCTAAATATGCATTGATCAGATGACCCTATCACTTATACTCACTCAAAATTCAAATATATACAAAAGTTTGCTTTCAGCTCACTGTTTTCTATTGGAAAGAAAAGAGCAAATATTGGTTATAACTGAAATTTCTGAATAACTTGAAGTATTTCAGTCTTATTGCATACCTGTTCAACCGTTGACTATTTGAGCATTGAATAATAATAAATAAACTATAGTACATAAATACATCTATTTACAACAAAGGACTTCGGAGATATCAAAAGCCGAACCTCGCCAGAGGTCCCTTGGTTCCTTGAAGGGAAACTGATGGGTGAGCGGCGGGAAGGAAAACGACAACCACAGGCGAGAGATTAGAGACGCAAAACACGTCAGTGCATACGAAATATAAAGCGCAGAGAAAAATGTGCTGTGCTGAAAGTCATTGCGAGTGCCGGGGTCCGTGTCAGGGAGCGTGTCGGCTGTCGTGCTGGCGGTTTATGGACGAACCGACGCGGGCCGGAAAAAAGAGAGAGGAAGATGGATGTGCTGTGCGTGTGCGTGTGTGTTCCGGACGTCATTGCAGTGGGCAAAACGGCTATGTGGCCGGAGAAAATTGAGAGAGCTGGCGGGTTTTGGAGAAGGCAAGGAAATGGGAGCCAATTTTTCGGGAAGGCGACGCGAAACGAGAGGGGATTCGATGTACTGAGCATTTTCAAGAAGCGTTGGCAGTTTTTCAAGTGACTATGTGGATAGGGGACTGGGAAAAAAAGCGCGTCTCGGTGCAGTGTCTTTGTTTCGGCAGTGGCAAATCTACAGAAGCTATCATATAAAATAAGAACAGAACATATATCCTCAACATCCAAACAATGGATTTCAAGCACTGGAACAGAGATTTTTGATCAGACTTTGACATCTGCATACCTGATTTTTGCGAACACCTCCATATTTCAGAACTAAAATAGATTTTCTTGACTTCTATTATCAATCAGTGAGAGAAAGAAAAACAGAGGGACATGATGAAGTGTTCGCTACTTGAGTGAAAAACACAAACACAACTGTATCTCGATAGCGAAAAAAGCTATCATAAAGTTGTCCACTACAAAAATATTGACGAAACAACGTTCTCCAATTTTGTAGTTGACAACTTTCAGATATCTATTATGGTAAAAAAGATATAAGCTAAAAATGTATGTACCTAGAAGTGAAGTCTTTGCCAAAGATCAGCTCTAGAGTTTGCAAGCACAGCTATATCTTGGAAACGAAAAAAGATATCAAAAAGTTGTCAACTACAAAAATGTTGGAAAAATCAAGTTCTCCAACTTTGTAGTTGACATCTTTTAGATATCTATTATAGCTAATAGGATATAAGTGAAAAAACATTGGGAATACGTGAGGTCACAACATTCCATCAGCAGAACAACTTCATGTTTTATTATGTTTTGGTGGAACCTGTCATACATTGTACATAGATCCGTGTCCCGTGCTTTTTTGTTTTGTTTTTAGCGAGTTTTTGTTCTTATCAACTATTTATTTACTCAATTCAACCATTTTTAACTTTTAATAAAATCAATTTTAAAAACAAAGTCGAAGGTATTCTTCGATTTGTTCAACACAAGTGATTTCGGCTCTAGTGTGGAAAAGAGGGAAATAAAATCAAAAGAGGGAAATAAAACATGTGTGGCGTTCATGCTTCCCGAAAGTATCATGATTATTCTTCGTCCTCGGCGGGTTCTTCTATTTCTTCTGGACGACTATTTTCTTCTTCTTCGTCTTTTGGGTGGGAGATGTCACACGTTTTCACACTTACTTCGCCAGAAAAAGAAAATTTCTCTGCATAATCGAATGCGATTCGATGTTCAAACAACTTTTTTCCACTCTCCATTGACGGTGATCTGGAAAAAATTTTAAGTGTTTCAAGTGTTGCAAATCTGATTACTTCAAATCCAAGTTCGCTGAAGAGGATCTCGATCGTGACCAGGCGGAAGGTTGTAATGGGCGATCGTCTTTTTTCTTCGTTGTCCCATTCTTTTCTCACCATTGAGTTGAAGGTGTTGCATTGAAATCTGATCCCCTCAAATCCTAATTCTCCGAACTCATTTCCAACATTCACCAGGCAGAACACGGTTATGTGTGAACGACTTTTTTCTTCAATATCCCATTCATTTTTTTTCTTATGGTTTCTGAGTGGCTTTCAAAAGGTTACCCTGAATTTTACATTGAATAAGCTTCTAACAGTGATTAACACTTACTTTCACATTTCACATAGTGAATAAAGAGAAAAATCGAGACCAGGAACTTTAGAAAAATCAAATACCGACCCACATCGGCGGGTCCTGAAGGTTGAATGGAGAGAACGAAATATTCAGTCGACGAGGTGATAACAAAAGCAAGAGAGTGTTGACTCTTCAACAAAATAGCATGTGAAAGTAGAGGCTATCAGTATAAGACTCAGTTTTATGACATAACCAAAACAATTGTCACGGGTGAGATGCATACGTTGTTTTCGCTGTGTTAAATTGAGACCGGCGACGAAGGGAACAAAAAAAACATCCAAACAGTGGAGTTCAAGGGAAGAAATACAGACTTTTTTTCTCTGATTGTGACATCAGCAATCTAGATGTTCATGAAACTTTGCATTTTTCCGCCGTAAACTAGATTTTCTCGACTTCTCTCAACTTTCAAGGAAAACAGGAACAGACAGCTATTTGAGTTCATTGTATCTCAAAAACACAGCTATATCTCCAAAATGAATAAAGATATCACAAAGTTGTCAACTACAAAAATGTTCTTCGGAAAATGCTCTGTAACTTTATAGTTGACAACTTTTCGATATCTATTATGGTTTCGGAGATATGAGTGAACAAACATAGATGCTATGTGAGTCACTTCATGTTTGACTATGTGGGAAAAAAATTGATGTATCTCAAAAACGAATGAAGATATTAAAAAGATGTCAACTGCAAAAATGTTTCCCAAAACATGCTGTCCAACTTTGTAGTTGACAACTTTTTGACATCTATCATGGTTTCGGAGATATAAGTTAACAAACATAGATTCTATGTGAGTTCAGTATTCTCTTTCAGTTGAACAACTTTGTGATTTCTTATGTTTCGATGTGATTTCATTATTGCACATTGCAAATATAAATCACAATTTATCTTTAGAGAATCAGAGGATGACAAACAGAAAAATATTTAATTTACTGGAGATCATAAAAAAATAAAAGATCTATGAGCTTCTTTCCGTCCATATTTTCTAGGATTTTGCACTCCTTGCTGTGAATAGTCACTTCGTTCTACAAGCGATCCAAGAACGATATGAAACCTGGAAAACAATAATGATTATGTTGAAAATAAGCAGTTTTCTAGTTATATGTGGGTCTATAAAACTCTAAAGTTAAAGGTGCCGTTTCTCAGAGATGGCTGAACCGTTTGAGCTATTTTTTGGTAGAGAGGTCAAGTACCGTGACCGGACGGTGCACGTAAATTTTCCAAGCAATTGGTTTAGGATAAAGGCTTCTGAAGCACTTTTTCTGAGATCTTTAGAAAGGAGACGGCCTCAGCCGGCGCCGCCCGGCTGGTTTAATGTTAAACGGGGTTTCAATTATGCTATACCTTGAGAACTTCCATAGTCCACCTTCTCCCATAAGTGTAGTGTAAACGAGTGTGTACTTCGTGGATATCGAAGTTCCTTGACGCAATGATGGTACCAGGTGGAAGGTTGCTGACTGTTCCAGTGGCTTCGTCGGTCTTGTAGAAGCGTGCATTGTGTTGTTTCGTTGCGCAGATCACGATGATGTGTGAACGGAACTTCCTGGAAAACACACTGGTCTTGATTAACTGAAAAACATGCTGTTTTCTAGTTATAGGTCTATGAAACTTCAAAGTTAGAGGTGATAGTACTTTTTGTTGAGTTAACGTACCCAATGCTTTTCGTGGACTGTTCGGAGATACACACGTAAGATGGCGGTCTTCATGTCTGAAAAGTTCTGTTTTCCAGAAAAATGTAACGTTCACTTACTTCTACAATTGGCACCTCTTCTTCTCGTTCTAGTGATTGCTAGACAAACCAAAATCGTCTTTTCCATCCTAAATTTTACATTGAATATGTTTCCAGCAGTAATACACACTTACCTTCACAACTTGCATCGAACCTTGTCTGACTCGTGTAAAACCATTTCTTCTCACAACGCAGATTTATGTCACTTCGCGAATTATACCCATAACTTTCTGAAATTTAGAGTGATTTTGATTTCTAATAATTTTAATGACTTACAGCCTGTTCCGTAAAAAAGATCTTCTATGGAAAGATCTTTCTTGTAGATATCATTTTACAATATGCATAGAAATGTATACAAATAAAAAATAGGATAGAAACTTCAGAGAAATCGAATGCCGACCCACATCGGTGGGTCCAGTTTGAGTGAATGGAGAGAAGCAAAATTTTAGTCGACGGGGCGATAACAAAAGCGAGAGAGTGTCGTCTCTTCAATGAAATAGCATGTAAAGTGGAGAGGCTATCACTAGAGAGGCTCCGTGTCATGACGTAAACAGAACAACTGCGACGGCGAGAGATGCATACGTGGTTTTTCGTTCGTGCAACAGAAACCGGGGACGAGAGGAACAAAACGGAAAACTTTTTATGTGTTGGGCGCAGAGAGATGTCGAGTTATGAGGGGTCCATTTTTGCTTATGTTTCCGATTGAAAAAAATCATTGTTCATTTCAGACATCTAACAAGATTTATTTCAAAGCATTCAATTATGTTTTTCATTCATTTATTTGAGATCGTAAAAAAAAACTTGAGATCTTCTGGTTTTTTCGGTTCTCGATGATCTTTTTCAGATCTTGCAGATGGCGGTTACGAGATGGGAAGCAGTACTTCATTGCCGAGTCCATACGGCCATGGAACAGCCCCCTGAGTTCTCTTGAAAGATCGTTCAGGTCTTTTCTTGCATCAAATTCCGGATCGAAATCTTCTGCAACCAAGAGATCAACTGATTGACCGATGTCGAGGTGGGTCAAGTTGAAATCGAAGAGATAACGGGCCTGAAAAGGATACTGTAAGTTGAGAAGGAGGCGAGATACTAAAAAGTTGACAACTAATCTAATTTCGGGCAATTTGACTAAATCTAGGTATCAAATCCTTTTTTCTATCCGCTTTTATTGTTAAAAAAACTAAGAAAATCGATCCAGAACGGGAAAAAAAACATCAAAAAACTGATTTCGTGGCGAGACCCGCCAAGTGCTACTTTCCGTGACTATGATATAAAAGACTCACTTGCTCGAATTTTGTCTGAAAGAGCAGAAACTCCATTCAATCCATTATGTTTCCCAGCCGGTTTTTGAGCCTTGGCCCTCTTCGATCATAGAACACCAAATAGGCATCTTGGGTTCTTGGATCAGTCTGAAATGTTGACAAATTTGGAAAGACTTTTCTAAATTTTACAATGAGTATGTTTTTCAGCAGTGATACACACTCACCTTCACAACTTGCACCGAACTTTGTCTGACTCGTGTAAAAACCCTTTCTTCTCAAAACGCACAGTTCGTTGACTCGACGGATTACACCCATAACATTCTGAATTTCACACTGATTTTGATTCCTAGTAACTTTAATGACTTACCGCCTGTTCCGTAATAAACATCTTCTATTGGAAGATCTTTCTTGTAGAGATACATTATGCATAGAAATGAATACAAATAAAAAATAGGATAGGAACCTCAGAAAAATCAAATACCGACCCACACCGGCGGGCCCTGAATTAATGAATCGGGAGAAAGAAAAACTTCGTCGACGGGGCGATAGCAAAAGCGAGAGAGTGTCGTCTCTCCAACTAAATAGCATGTGAACAGGAGAAGCTATCGACAGAGAGACTCCGTGTAAAGACGTAAACAGGAGAACTGCGACGGGGAGAGATGCAAACTTTTGGGTTGGTCAACCGACAGAAACCAGGGACGAGAGGAAGAAAACTGAGAACTTCTTATGTGTTGGGTGCGTAAAGATGACATGTTATAAAGGAGGGGGGGTCATTTTTGCTCCTGCTTCCGTTTGAAAAAAAAATCATTGTTCATTTTAGACATTCATCACAATTTATTTCAAAGCATTCATTTTTGTTTTTCATTAAATTAATTGAGATCGTTAAAAAACATGAGATCTTCATTTTGTCTGGAGCTATGTTGTGCTTTCCTAATTCCGTATGTCTCTCCAAACTTCCATGATACATAAACTTCGAGGAGCAACCAGGTTTAGGGCAACAAAACAATCTGTTCGAGCATTCGGATATTCTTGTCTTGTCTTATCTGAAAATTCTGTACATGTAGTATTCAGAATAATATGACACAGTTGCACCTTTCGTTTCACTTGGCTAGCTACTCGGTCACACGATCTTTTCCTGTTCTGGGGTTCCGAGAATGTGTATCGGATGATGTTGATGTCGCTGGCTACATCGTTCAGTGCTTGCCGCATGATGACAACCTGTATATTTTTTTTGTCACAGCACTCTTTTCTGTGATGATTACCTGCGTTGTCCGAGCGCAAAATGACCGAGTCTATTCCATGAACAGTGATGACCTCCATCGCGTATTCTATGATTGCCGTTACGATTTGACTATCCTGTAGAACAATTTGGAATAGTACAAGAACACAAACACGGTGACTCACCTGTGAATCATCTTTCAAAATATGAATGAAAGAATGCGTCACAAAAGTATCGGAAACATTTGCAATGACGTGTGTGACATGGTAACTATTATAATGTTAGTACGGTCATCATCGGTGTACTTTGAACGGAGCACATGTCTTTTGAACTATATTCCTTTTTCATGGATTTGAGCCAATTGAACCATTTGAACCGGAAAGCTGCAGAAATTTTGCAGTGCATTTTCATTAAAATCACAAGACAAAAACTTTTGAAACCCACCTTTTAAAAATTCTTTTTCAAGAGCATTTCTTCAATTAGTCCTGTGACGAACATTTTTCAGCATCAGTACAAAACATTTTAAATATACAAGAATATAGAATAGAACAATAGTAACATCAGAAAAATCAAAGACCGACTCTCGCCTGAGAGTCCTGAATGGTGGAATGGAAAGAAGAAAAGTTCCGACGACGCGAAGAAAGGATGAGCGAGAGACCGTTGTGTTCATGTCGAGATAGTGTGGTCAGAGACGAGGTTTTTGATTAAAAAAAACTCCGCTCGATGACGAAAAGAGGCCAATTGTGACCGGAGGAGAAATGGGAGAGGTTTGGTAAACAGCAGAAAATGGGTCAAGCAGCTTTTTTGGCAGTTCGTTATCTCAAATTCCATTTCCGAAGACAACAAAAAACACAGACAGAAGGGGAGATATGGAAACTTTTGGGTTGGTCAACCGACAAAAACCGGGGACTAGAGGAACAAAATTGAGAACTTCTTATGTGTTGGGTGCACAGAGATGTCGAGTTATGCGAGGGGTCATTTTGCTTATGTTCAAGTAAGTTTGAAAAAAATCATAGTTCATTTCAGACATTTATCACAATTTATTTTAACAAAATGGATAGAGCGTAATCCTTCAAAGACACTTTGTCCGGAGCAATATTATGCTTTCCAAATTCCGTATGTCTCTCTAAACTTCCATGATACATAAACTTCACGGAGCAACCAGGTTTTGGGCAACGAAACAATCTGTTTGAGCGTTCGGATATTCCTTTTATCATATCATCATCATTTCCGTAATCGACTTCGTCTGGTTGAATCACGTTTTTTTGCGTACTCCGATGTAGAAATTTAGCAGTTTTCAAGGTTCCAGAACAAAGGAGTTTCTTGAGGGCCTTAAAAAATCAGTCAGTTGATATTTTATGTATTCAATTTGGTTACAATTCCATCACCGATTCCGTGATATTGTCTTGCAGTCACTGTTTTGATTCCAATCTCAAAATCATAGAGCAACGACATACTGTCATGAGAACAGCCTGTAGTTTTTTATTACAACACTCTTTTCTGTGATGATTACCTGCATTGTCTGAACGCAGAATTACTGAATCTATTCCAAGAACAGTGATGACCTCCATAACGTGTTTTATGATTGCAGTGAAAAAAAAAATAATAATGTTAGTACGGTCGTCATCAGTAAATTTTGAACGGAGCACATGTCTTTTGAACTACATTCCTTTCTCATGGGTTTGAACCAATAGTTCCATTTTAGCCGGATACCTGCTGAAATTTTTGCAGTGCATTTTCATCAAAATCACAAGACAAACACTTTCGGAACCCACCTTCTAAACACTCTTTTCCAAGAATATTTCCTCAACTAGTCCTGCGACGAAAATTTTTTCGCATCAGCATAAAACATTCTAGATATACAAGAATATAGAGTACAATAATAGTAACATCAGAAAAATCGAAAACCGACTCTCGCCTGAGAGTCCTGAATGGTGGAATGGAAGGAAGAAAAGTTCCGTCGACGCGAAGAAAGGAGGAACGAGAGAACTTTGTGTTCATGTCGAGATAGTGTGGTCAACGTGGAGGTTTTCCATCAAAAAACTCCGCTCGATGACGAAAAGAGACCGATTCCGACGAGAGGAGAAGTGAGAGTGGTTTGGTATGCAACAGAAATTGGGGCAAGCAGCAACGAAAAAAACGATACAGAACAATTTTCAAAAAAGTTGGATTCTTCGGCTCTGTTCCAAAAAAAAGGGATTTTAAAAACAAGAGGGAATTTTAAATTTCGAGTACATTTTTTCTGTGAATTTTTCTCTGAATTTTTTGTCTTTTTTGTATTTGCTGCAGCCCGTAATCTCCAAAATACTGTCCCTACTCACCTAAAAAATCCCGTTAGTCGAGGGCCATTGGCCCAACGTGACCTTCGATGTTCCAATACTAGTGGAATGCTTCTCAAGTCCTACTTCACCCTCAACACCCCTTAAGTTTGATTAACACAACAGATTTTATTCAACAACAAATTCAAGTTTTAGTATCCTGATCCTTCTTCTTCGATGGTGGAGGATGGTGGAGGGACGAGGTTGAGGACCAGGTCTCCAATGTGCACCTCGTAGTGCTTAACCTGTAAGGATGATGATGAGTATTATTCGACATGGAAATGAGAACTCACCTGGTGGGTAGGTTTCCTCCAAGTGGTCCTGGTCTTTGCACGAGGACCACGGATCCTCGGCCGCCGTGGCCTTAGACGTATCCCCCGAAACCACCCTTTGGGATTTTCTCCTACTCGGCAGCAATCTTTTTTAATTTCTGCGAGGAAGTTATAAGAAGAAGGTTTGAAAAAAACTTACTATCACAAAAACAATTTCATTCTACGATTTTGTGAAGGTGTATGACGCCATGATGAACGGTTGTGGTGATGAACTGTGCTTCCTCGTTTGCGCAGTTGGAGTTTTACATGAGAGGTATTTGAAATTCGTCTGGAAAGTGATGCAGAATGGGGGAAATGTATCGGAAGTAAGACTTACCAATACAAGGACAGGGTGTCGATTCACTAGCGTGGTAATTTTTTTAATTAATTCAACGTTCTGAAATTTGAATGTGCATGTTTTATCTGCCCACATGTGTAAGTATGAATTCACTGAAACGTCGAAAACCTCAAACTCACTGTCAACAAGGAAAAACGCTGAAGAGAATGTTGGTTTTTGTTGCCTGAACATCACTTTTTATCAGTGTTTGGGGGCCGTTTGTCACTTACAATGACGATCATAAGATACCAAATGTTTCACGTCGAGAGCAACATATTTTCAATCATTTCAGTCATAATGAATCACCAAATATACAAAAATACGTGATAAAATAGTAGGGACATCAGAAAAATCAAAAACCGACTCTCGCCGGAGAGCCCAGAATTGTGGAATGAATTGAACGAAAGCTCCGTCGCCAAGAAAAAAGCAAACACGAAAAAGCTTTGTTTTTTCAACGAGATAGTGTGGTAAGAGTAGAGGTTTTTGATAAATGAGCTCCGTTCGATGACGAAAACAGACCAACTGTTACCAGAAAAGAGGTGAAAGTGGTTTGATCAACAATAGAAACTGGGGGCAAAGAGCTTTTTGACAGTTGGTTTACTCTCAAGTCCTCGAAAAATGATGATTGGAAATCAGGTCATATCTGAAAAAGCAGTGAAGGTATCAAAAAGTGGTCAACTGCAAAAACAATTGTCATTCCATTTTCTCTAATTTGATAGTTGACAACTTTTTGTTATCTCTAACGGTTTTCAAGATATAGCTCATTTCATGAACCTTATTGCAATTCTACCAGATTCCGTTTGTTATGAAGTGCTTCTGAAAAGGTCCGTAACTCAGTTTCTAGAATAGATATTGAAAACAAGTCAACTACAAATATTTTCCTCATGATCTGTTCTCAATTTTTGTAGTTGACCTTTTCTTGATATCTTTTCAGGATTCGGAGATACTAATTGAAAACACAACTATTATGCGACGATTCAATAGCCCATGTTCACAAAGCTCTATCAGATCCAGTCGCCATTTAGAAAAATTGGATTCTTCTTGCTGATTTCAATACTTCTTTGTCTTGAAACGAGCTATTTATGGTGATGTTCTGATGTTGTGGTCTGGGATTCCTTGCTCGTCAACGTCACTTATCTAAATCTAGATCCTCTTCGCTCCCTGATTATTTTCCGTTTCAGAAAATTTACAACACGTTTCAAAAATGTTTTTATTCATATTAACAGTTACAATAAAAAATCGATGTTGTTATGGGATACATTTCATGTTGATGTTACGCGTGTCGTTTATGACCTGAAAAATCAAAAATTGTTATAGAGATAATTATCCTACTATCTCTCTGCAAAATTTCAATTCAAACAGAGAAAATTTTAGCTAAAGCTTAGAAGGAAAAACAAATACTCACTCTCTCTAGCAGAAATTGCGCTACAATCTCCATGATCCTCCTAAGTGGTTGCAGATTAAACAAACGGCCCCACACCGCTTCATTTGTTCCATCGACCGCATTGTAGTAGATTGTTTTGAACTCGAAGACCAGGTGGTAAGATTCTGGAAAAGTCTGGCATTATGGATGTCCTTAGGGAAGTCTATTCAATTACCTAGATGTTCCTGAAGGTAATCTTGTCGACTAGGGATGTCGAGGTTCCACAAATCTCTCAAGAGAGTTTGTGGGATCCTTCTTTTGACCCTTGACTTAGGCGCAACATTTGGAGTCTCTAGGAGATACTGCTTGAAGATTGCCATTTTATCATCACGTCATCATAATCCCAGAATTCGCTGCTGAAATCCAAAAATGTGTCAAAGAAATTTTTCTCAAAATTTGACAATTCAACATGAAAAATGTATGACCAACTTACAATCTAATCCAATTCCTGTTTTGTTAGCTTTGGATGGCATGTTTTTTATCAAAAAGAAGAACGCGGATATCGGTTTAACCTAAAACTTTTGATTAACTTGAAGTATTTCAGTTCTATCACATACCTGTTCAATCAGTTATTTCTTTGCATTGAATGTTGATAAATAAAATATAATACATAATTACATTTATACATAACAGAGGACATTTGGAGAAATCAAAGGCCGAACCTCACCAGAGGTTCCTTGATTCCTTGAAGGAAGACTGATGGGGGAGCGGCGGGGAGGAAAACGACGACCGCATGCAAGAGATAAGAGACGCAAAACACGTCAATTCATACGAAATATACAACGCAGAGAAAAATGCGCTGTGCCGGAAGTCTTAACGAGTGCCGGGCTGCGTGTTAGTTTGTGTATCGGCCGTCGTTCTGGCGGTTCAGGGACGAGGCAAAGACAGCGCGAAACGAGAGAGGGAACCGAGTGTTACGCGTGTGTGTTCAGTAAGCAAAAACGCAAAACGAGAATGTTGGCCAGGGACTAATGTCTTCATTCAGCGTTTTTGTTTCAGCATTTGCAAATTGACCAAAACTATCAATTCACAACAAAAATTCACAACAAAATACAACAACAACATCAAAAGCCAGATTTCAAGCATTGAAACACAGTTTTTTGGTCTGATTTTGATATTAGAAGTCCTGATTTTTCCGGAAATTTGCATTTTTTTGCACTGATCAAGATCTTCTCTACTCTATCTGGGCTGTATCATTTTTCAGTGAAAAAGTATGATAAGCAAAAGGGCACGACAAAGTGCCTGCTGTTTCAGTGTGAAAACACATCTGTATCTCAAAAACGATTGAAGCTATCAAACAATTGTCAACTACAATAATGATGGCCAAATCGTGTTCTCCAACTTTGCAGTTGACAACATTTTGTTATCTATCATGGCTGAAGAAATATACGTGAGAAAACATGGTTAGTTATATTGAAATTCTACCAAATTCCGCCTGTTATGGAGTGCTTCTGAAAAGGTCCGTAACTCAGTTTTCAGAATAGATATCAAAAACAAGTCAACTACAGTGATGTTCCCCATAATGTGTTCTCCGTTTTTGTAGTTGATCATCTTTCGATATTTTTTCTGGTTCCGGAGATACAAGTTGAAAACACAACTGTTATGCGACGATTCAATATCCCATGTTTACGAAGCTGTACTCAAAAAAATTGAATCCTTCTTGGTCTTGCTGATTTCAAAACTTCTTGGACTTGGAATGAGCCGTTTATGGTGATGTTCTGATGTTGTGGTCTGTGGAGTCCTTGCACGTCGTTTATCTAATTCTAAACTTTTGATGGTCTCTGATTATTTTCCGTTTGAAAAACTTTGAACAAGTTTTAGAAAAGTTTTTTTAACAGAAATTTTTTATTAACAGAAAATTTACAATAAATCAATGCATTTAATCGATGCATTTCATATTAATTGTGCACGTGTCATTGATGAGCACCTGAAAAATCAAAAATTGTTACAGAGATGCATTAGGGAGGAAAAACAATTACTCACTCTCTCTATCACAATTTTCTCCAGTTCTTGACAGTGTCTCTCAAATGAATTGAACCAGCGGTGTCTTTCAAACATCTTCAATCACCATGATCCTCCTAATTGGTTGCAGATTGAACAGAAAGTTCCAAACCTTGTCAATTGGTTCATCAACGGCGTTGTAGTAGATCGTCTTGAACACCTCCGTATTGAAAGCCAAATTGTAAGATTCCAGAAGAGTCTGGCATTCTGGATGTTGTCGGGCCATTCTCTCCAGTTCTCTTTTGGTGATCCTTGTTGTCTAGGGATGTTGAGGTTCCACAGATTTTGCAAGATTGGCAGGGTTTGCTCGATTCTTCTTCTGACCATTGACTTTGGCGCAAAACTCGGACTTTCTAGGAACAGAGTCTCCAAAAGGCACTGTTTGAAGATCGCCATATCATCACGTCTTCGTGATCCCAAAACTCGCTGCTGAAATCCAAAAGTGTGTCAAAAAATGTTTCTAATTGTTTGAGAATTTTAATTAAAAAATATATAATCAACTCACAATCTAATCCAATTCCTGTTTTGTTAGCTTTGGATGGCATATTTTTTTACCAAAAAGAAGAACGCGGATATCGGTTGTAACTAAAACTTCTGATTAACTTGAAGTATTTCAGTTCTATTGCATACCTGTTCAATCAGTGATTTTTTTTCATTGAATATTGATAAATACATAATTACATCTATATACAACATAGAACATTCGGAGAAATCAAAAGCCGAACCTCACCAGAGGTTCCTTGGTTCCTTGAAGGAAGACTGATGGGCAAGCGGCGGAGAGGAAAACGACGACCGAATGCCAGAGATAAAAGACGCAGAACACGGCAGTGCATACGAAATATAAAACGCAGAGAAAAATGCGCTGTGCCGGAAGTCATAACGAGTGCCGGACTGCGTGTTAGCGTGTGTGTCGGCCGTCGTTCTGGCGGTTCAGGGACGAGGCGAAGACAGCGCGAAACGAGAGAGGAAACCGAGTGATGTGTGTTCAGTAAGCTCTTGCACTTGATAAAACGAAAATGTTGATCAGGGACTACATAGAAAAAAAGGAAAAAAACGTCATCATTCAGCGTTTTTGTTTCAGCATATTCAACTAACTCCTCTCCAAAGATGAGCTCAAGACCAATTCAAACTGGATTATGACCAAAAGTTAGATGGTACCCAATGGAAAAACACCCAT
The DNA here is from genome assembly GCA_900883565.2 of Caenorhabditis panamensis. Classification (NCBI taxonomy): domain Eukaryota; kingdom Metazoa; phylum Nematoda; class Chromadorea; order Rhabditida; family Rhabditidae; genus Caenorhabditis; species Caenorhabditis panamensis. The sequence goes on along the minus strand of LR537709.1, from coordinate 19,224 downwards.
TTTTCCAAGCTCTGTATATTAGCTAGTCGTGGCACGAAAATATAGGGTCCACAACTTCACAGTTGATTGTCTTCTGATATCTTCTATGATTGATACTAATACTTCGTCTTCATTGATTTTGTATGTAAGATGTTTCAACACAACAATTTTTTAGAATGAAAGTTTTATTATTTTTGAAAAAAAAATCGTGTTATCCCACCACCAACCCACACGCATCCAACCTGATCCTCCTTCGTCGTTCTTCTTTCTTCTTTCTTCCAC
>LR537709.1:0-16167 GCA_900883565.2 Caenorhabditis panamensis | reverse complement strand
TTACCAATCAACACACCCGGTGTGGATCCCTTACAGAGCAAGAGTCCGTGCTCCGAGTGGTTGTCAAACTTACGTTGAAGATTGCCGGGCTGAAAATTGAGTTCATTGGAAGGAGAAAGTAAAAGGAGAACGCGTAAAAATCGATACGATCAGGAAAGTAGAGAAAAAAAACGGAGAGCGGAAGGCAAATGAATGAATAGAATGAATGACTGAGGAACAGTAATGATTCCAATTGATCGTGTCGCTGTCGTAAAACTGACAGTGCTTTGTCAAGTGGTCACCCTACATATTGATCTCTTGCAGCTGGACAACGGATAAAGGACACAAGGGTCGTAAAAGTGGTTGTCTCTCTCCGACACCTCGACTATTGAGTCAATACTTAGTATTGATCAGTGATACGTTGTCACAAAAGTTTCGAATCGATGGGAGATACCTGTATCAGTGAATAGCTAAGCATCTCCTGATCCAGAATATCTAATTTTGATATGTTGTTTTGAAAAAGGTTGCCGAGTTATTCAAGTTTTCTGTTTATCCTGAACTTTTTTCCTTTTTAGATTTTACCTCAATAACCATAAAAGATATCAAGAAACAAGTAGTGAGTGCAATGCAGCATGATCCTAAAACTATGTACACTTCTTGTTTCAGAGCAGAATGTTCTTGTTCTTTTTGGTGTCCTTCAATAGCTTGACAATCGTATGTAATGTGAGTTGAGTAAGATATGAATACGAATAACAGAAATACAGGGTTCCAATATTATGAGATGTTTATTTGTGGGTTAATCATATAATATAAAATGAGTAGGAAATTACAATAAAAAGATGCCTATCTAGAGATATGTGGACTGTCATGGGGGAAAAATGTATTACCGGACAGACACTCATTCAAAGAGTCGTGTGTGTCTGCCCGTTCACATTGCAGAACAACCATCACTGAAAGCTAAGATTGGTTTGATTGGAGTTATTCCGCATGATAATACTCACTTGATCTCAGTCAAACTGCAGTTCTCCACATAGAGGAGACGTGATTTTGAACTCTTCTCTGGAAATGAAATTTGTGAATGGTATTTTACCCCCAACGACTGAATGCTCACCTTGCCAAGACGAATTTCTTCCAGTTCAGCAGTTTTCAATGCAACAATTATGGTACATAGCATTTCTTCGTATTGCAGAATCTATGGTGACATAATCTAAAACTGTTTCATGAATCATTTGGTCTGGTACTAGTTTTTTCGCTTACTCCTCCTTTCAGGCGTAATTTTCTCTACAGCATTTGTGGTGAAGAACCTCGTCACTAGTCAAAATCTACAAAAACATTATGTGAAAATGTCTCATGAATCATTCAGTCTACCTCACAGATGCGAAATCGCTTACGGCATTCAGTAGAAGAATATGTACAAAAATCTAGTAATAATAACATCAGAAAAATCAAAGACCAGCCTTCACCGGAAGGCTCTGGGAATAAGAAAGAATGAATTCAAATTCGTAAACCCGCATTGAAACCGGACGAGAGAGTAGAGAGTAGAGGGTCTCTGACATGAAATAGTGTGAGCAGACATTGGCAGTGAGATTGATGATTTTTCGTCAAGGCCACATGGGATCTAACGGCAAAGCAATAAATTTTTGCATTCAATTCAAAATTGAGAATACAAACAAAGGGACCAACAGAAAGATCACCAAATGGACCCCATCAAATTGGAGTACTTGTATCTCTGAAACTAAAGAAGTTTTCAAAAAACTGTGTGTTACAATAATGAACGTTTTCACACGTGAAACAGTTTTGTAGTTGACAACTTTTTCATATCTCTTATGGATCTTGAAATATGAGTGTTTTGGAGAACCCACCCAACAGGCAACACCCGTTTACTGAAAAATGGCTATTACACTCGGAGCCATAAGTTGAAAATTATCACAGGTATCAGGAAATTGTCAACTAGACAAATGTTTTGCATATTCTTTACTACATTTTTGTAATTGAAAGTTTTCCGGTACCTTGCATTGTTCATAAGATAAAAATCAGAACATCTGACGTACTGTGACACAGACAGATGTCTGCAATTAGTGGTGACAAACAGATTTGTATCTCAGAAACTACGATAGCTATTAAAAAATTGTGTGTTACAAAAATAAAGATTTCTACATGTGTAACAGTTTCGTAGTTGACAACTTTTTAATATCTTTTCTGGCTTTTGAGATATGAGTGTTTTCAGGAAACCCGCTCAACAGGGGTCATTTGTGTGTTGCAAAATAACTATGCATTCGGAGCCATATGTCGAAAACTATCACAAATATCAAAAATTAACAACTAGAGAAATGTTCTGCGTATTCTTTACTACATTTTTGTAGTTGAACTCTTTTCAATAACTTGCATATTTCCCGAGTTACTGCGATTTTCCTGGCAGGTGCACTAATCCGTGGCATCTAGCTCACACAGATTGACGGACAGGTGTAAGACATCCCTATTACTGACGACTAATCTGATTTTGAGGATTAGTTCCTAAAAGATAGCTATCTACCACACCTCATCGCTAATTAGCCACCTGCCAGGCACCTCCTTCTGGTGTTCATTCGCATCTCATCATCATTCTATTCGCAGTGGTCCAACCATGCCATCTCGTCTTGAACCTACTTTCAATGGCATGCCACCGAATGTGCAACAGAAAATTGTAAACGCAGTGAAAGACTGGAAATGGAAGTAAGTCATTTTATTGTTTTTGATATTTTAAAAATGAAAATTGTTTTTTCTAGATGGAATCTCTGGCAGTGCTCCAAGTTGCTGCAAGAACTTGTTGAAAACTCATCAAATGAGTACGAACGTTTTTCGGTTAGTGTCTTCGTAGACGAAATCTTCATGCTCTATGAAATTGTACCTGGATACAATGCAGAAATCAAGTTTCATGATCCACCTGTAGGAATGGCACAGGAGAGTGATTATGTTCAGAGAGCTATCCAGAAATTTGAAAAAATTATGAAGAATCCAGATATTTCCCTGAAGATTCTTGAAGTTCGGTTGATCCAGCATGACCCAGACAGAGAAGAAGAAGAAGAGGATTTGACAAAGCAAGAGGAATTTCTGTCAGCGATCAGTTCCTTTCTGGAAAAACGGAGTTCCAAGTTGGCAGTGAGGACTTTCAAGATGATTTCACCAGCAAACGAGAATGATGTGATGTGTATTTTGAAAAACTTGGTCCCTGGACAACTTTCCGAAATTGAATTCATGAATGGAGGCCGAAATCCTATAAGATTTGATGAAATCTCGGAGCTAGATCAATGGAAAAGAGCTACAAAGTTTCGAGCTTTCAATTATTCCACTGATCTGCCATTCAAAAAATGGCGTCACTTTGAATATTTTCATTCAGGAGTCTCATTTCTTAGACGGCAAATTGTCAAGAACATCGTCAACGTGAGTAAAAACCGTAAAATAATTTTTTTTGATTTTTGGTTTTCAGCTTTTCTTCAAAGAAAACCGAGAGCTCTTCCGTTTGAAGTTTCAAACCGCGGAAACAGAAAAAATCGAAGAATATCTGACCGAAGAATTTGAGATAAAAAAGTTTGAAAAGAAAAAGTTTGAAAAGGAGAAGATTGAAAAGGAAAAGTTTGATAAGAAAAAGAAACTATGGATCGAGCTTCCGGGAACTACAGATCTTCTTACTATCGTTTTTGATGAGTCTATAATAAATATCCAGAGAGTCCCTAAAGAATCTAAAAAATCCAAGAAATTCAGGAAAATTAGGAGAATAATCTGATTGTTTTCTTTGTATGTTTTTATTATTTTTGTGTTATTGTATTGTAATTAAACTCTTTTCGTAATAAATGGCTTTTATCGTATCCATCTTGTTTTTCTGGGACTATGTAGCAGTCAAAAATTTATTTTTAAAAATTATTTAAATTTATTGAGCCAATTTTTGGAATAGCTTTTTAAAAAAGTTCGCCGATCCCTCTTCGACTTCGAAGAAAAAGCGAAGGAACGTGTTGATGGCCAGTTTCCTTTTAGCTGGAACCTTTTGGAGTTGGAGAAAGCATGAAGAACTTGGGTTGGGTCTGAAAAGAAGGGTTGTAAGTCAAAAATAATGAGAGATATCGAAAAGTTCAAAAGTTATCATAGTTTTACTAACCATGTTCGTAGATCCGCATCTCGTTGTCACTCTTTCAAACTGTCATCAAAAACTTTTTGCATTTTGAAAACTTCCGCCATGTGCTTTTCTGAAAAAAAATTACTATAAAATTTTTTTTCGAACTTTGGGATTTTTGCAAAGGTCTTTCTCTAAAAATTCCATAAAACACTATCAGAAATTTTGAATTTTCAATGATATTCCTAACTTGTTGAAAAAAATCGTTCTTACTCACCAGTCACGAAGATTCCAGTTCTTTGGTAAACCAAGTATGCCACAACATCTCTCTTTAGTGAACTTGTCCACATCGATCAAGCACAAGATTCACTTTGTTTGGTTTAATTTTCAAGTCTGAAATGAAGAAAAATGTGTGAAAAATTCCGAACGATTGATTTCAGTAAAAAAAACAACAAAATTTTGATTTAATTTCACGAAAAACTCACAAGTTTCCAAGGTTTCTTGCTTTTCTTCATCCATATCGAATGAATAATAGAAAAATAAAATTTTTTAACTTCAATGATATCAAAAACCTGACGCCCGTCTGGGGTCACAAGGGGGGGGGAGGTTTTTTCTTTTTTCATATCCAGATCAAGTGGATATAAGAAAAAGAAGGGGTTTACATTAGTAAAATCAAAGACCTGACGCCCGTCTGGGGTCACTGGGGGAAGTGGGGATAACTGAACAGACTGACTAGGGAACGCCCCAACAATCAGAGAACACGACCGGCGAGAGACGCAGAAGGGGGAGACTGTTTTCGGAATGGTCCCCACAATGTTATAACTGGCAGCCTGTAGTCCTCCTGTACCCCGAATCGATAAAGACCGCACCGCATGAGCAGAGCGTTGCGTATCTCTCCGGCGTGCATCCTCAACCCAACAAATGACTGTACAAGAAACACGGCTAGCTCAACTCAAAAAACGCCAGCAAGCACGACGGGAACTGGGACAAGTGTAGAAATTCCAGATTTTTGCAGAGTTTTACTTCGATGGGCAGGGTGATTATGAAAAGATGACGAGAAAGTTTTCAGAAAATTCAGAGAGAACTGTTGTTTCCCTTTTGAAAATGAGCAAGGGATAGAAATCTTGTATGGGCGAGTCTTCACTGATGCTTGACGATACTTCTCGACATCTTCGCGACGCTTTTTAGTTTTTATGGGCCGACGATGACTCTTTTCTTCACGCTCCTTGTCGTCAACTTCATGACAAGGCGGCCAACGATCAGAATCACAATCAAAAAGATCACGACGATCACAATCCGGGTTTCGGTCGTCTCTACGAGACGGATATCTTCGTCTTCTTGCCATGGAACGACCATCATCTATTCGTGGTGGAGATCATCCTTCTTTCTTTGTTGGGTAACGCCAGTTCGCGACATCAAAGCCAAGTTATCCCTCAAACTTGCTCTCAAATCCAAATTCCGATTCCCTCATTTTGGTCTATTTCAAAATAGGCCACCCTAAAAAATCTGGATGAAAGTTTTTCACTTTTTATTGAATGAAGTTGAAGAATTTTGAAAGAAAACTGGCAGAATCGTCCTGTTTTTTGCTGCTCCGTGCCTACTCCCAGTTTCTGTAGTTATCGCCTGGCTTCGGTGGTTGTCGGAAGAGAAGTCTTTGAGACAAGTGCGGAAGGAACAACAAGTTGGGAGTTCTGGACTAAAAATCTGAAATTCCTGAAATTTTGTATAAAAAAGATGATTTTTTGGTTCCCATAACCAATTTTCTGATGAAAAACAACACGAACACATTTTTCAATCATTAATGATTTTATTGATGAAAAAAAAATTATTTACACAATGGCCGGAAATCTCTTCTTTCATTTGACTTTTTTATGATCTCTTGATGCTTGTTCTGCGAGACGCATTCAATATCCTGGTCCTTTAGATGACAATTCTTGATAATTGACCGCCTTCTCCAATTGAGCTCCTAGTCGATCATGAGAAGATGAATTTTGACGTCCTTCTCCTGCGAATTCTTGTTGTCTTGCGTCGTTTGGTTGTAGAGCTGCCCATTGAAGAACTTTGTCAGTCGTTTCCATTGCCTTGTTTTCCTAGTCAATTTGTTCGATAGGAAAGCCGAAAGCCAACTCCTCGATTCGATCAACGTCCAAAGCAAAGAAATGGCCATTGAAGACCTGAAAAAAAGGATTGGGTATTTGGAAATCTACAAGTTGTGAGATTTCAAAAATATGATGTGATGATGTCCCTCTCTTACGAGACCCTTCAAAATACTCACATTGTCATCTCTTGCATCAATTCAAGTTCTTGGTGTGCAGACGATATTTAAATTCTCATATAGCTCAACAGTATGAACTCCTCGCTCACATTTGGAAGTCCATTATCTTCAAATATGCTCGCGGAGCAGACTCAAGATGTCTAAAACAAAGAAAAATATGTAAAAAAAATCAAAATAATAACTTAAATTTTACAAAAAATTGATTTTTGATTGAATTTAGCAAAAAACTCACTAATTTTCAGGGACGGATGCTTTCCTTCATCCCAATCGGATGAATAATAGAGAAAGAACAATTTTAACTTCAGTGATATCAAAAACCTGACGCCCGTCTGGGGTCACAAGGGGGGGGGGGGGGAGGGGGGGGAAAGGTCTTTTCTTTTTTTCATATCCAGATCAAGTGGATATAAGAAAAAGAAAGGTTTTACATTTGGTGAAATCAAAGACCTGGCGCCCGTCTGGGGTCACTGGGGGCGGATAACTGAGCGGAACGGCTCGACAATCAGAGAAACCGCCCGGCGAGAGACGCAGGATGGGTGAGACTGTTTTCGGAGCATATGACGTATTGAATATCGATTTCCGGGCAGAAACACACAAAAAAGTTTAAGAAAAACTATTGCTATGCATGAGTAATTCAGATAATTGCAGAATCCAGCGCAATTCATCACTATCACTTGTATTGGTGAAGTCCTGGAATGTTCACAATTGCCTGAACCAATGTATCCATCACTCTCTGAAACTGGCTTCTGAAAAAAGGTCCCTTCTAGTTTCATTGTTACTGATCCAGATTCTTATTCGTCATTATCCTTGCAATTTGAGCCTCCATTCAATTCATTCCATGTCTCGTTCATCATCCCACAACCGTTTTTCTCTAGCCCCAATCTTCCTTTCCCTCTCTATCCTGAACACCAAAAACCCCGTCTGCCACTGCCCGGTGTGGCTCTCACAACGTTATAACCGGCAGCCACGAGCCTCCTTGCAACCCAGATCGATGGAGACCGCATCGCACGAGCAAAGCGTCGCGCACCTCTTCGGCGTTTCCGGAACACCAGAACCCCGTCTCGACGGCCAGTTCGGTCGATGATACCCACTGCACTCTGTTTCTTTGACATCGGCGAAAATGAATGTGGAGACGCAGTCATCTGCCCCGGTCAGACAGATTACCCACAACGTTATAACTGGCAGCCACGAGCCTCCTTGCAACCCAGATCGATGAAGACCGTACGCGTGAGCAGAGCGTCGCGTACCCTTGCTGCGTGCATCCACAACCCAACAAATCACTGTACAAGAAACACGGCTAGCTCAACTCAGAGAGCACGGCCGCAACTGGGACAAGTGTAGAAACCTCCAAATTGTTTAAAACAGAAAAAAACGCATTTTCAAGACAAGTTTCCTTTATTTAGTTCACAATCTCTCCATTCTCTGTTGCTCGGAGAGTATTCGTCTTCCATTATCTTCAGCATTCTGAACTCCCATATGTTGATCTTTGGTCATCGCTGCAGCGTTCTCAAGCTTGGCTTTTTTGAGTAGTCGAGAAGCAACGATATCAATTCTTCTCCCGGTTTTGGACTTTGGAGAGATATTGGAGTTTCCGGAGCTTTCAAGACGTTGAGTGGAAAATGCTGAAAAATTTAAAATTGGAAATTTTATAATGTTTCAAACTAGAAAACGTACTTTCTGGTCGTCTAACTGTTGGTTTGGATGCTTCTGATGATCTTTTGGTTTTATGGGATCTTCTGTGAGACCGCTCATTAGAAGTGCCAATGACCTCATTGCACTGATTAGTACCAAGCAAATCTTTGGAGGATCCTGAAAAAAAAACCTGGAATCAGGATCAGTACCAAATTGAACTACCAAAATGAACCGGGATTTTCCTTGAGCTGACTGCAGTACTTGGAAGATCATTGGAGGATGTGGATGCTGAAAAGTTGAAGGTTTGAGGTCTCAAACGTTAGTTTTTCGAGAAAACGTACTTTCTTTCTGGTTCTGGACCGTTGATTGGTTGCTCGGATGTTTTTGGTCTGCCAGAAACATTGAAAGGGCCTGAAAAAACCAACATAAACTTCAATATCTTCAAATAAGAGCGTACCGTCTGGAACTACAGCTTCTGAAGCCAATGCTGGATGTCTTGATCTTCCGGGGACACCATTCGAATACCGTGCGGACTCTGAAAAACCGTAATTTCATATTCCCGCCAAGTTTTCTAACCTCTACAAGCACTTTTCCTAGGATTCTACATAAAACCAAAACTAGCTGCATGCAAGAATGCTTCTTCAGAAAAGATAACCAGTTTTTGAGATCTGAAACAAAGAAACTAAAATATGTTTAATTCTCAATTTACTCACCTTTTTTAGAAAACTATACCCGTTTTTTTACAATTGAGTATCTTTTTCTTAATGAGTATCAATAAAAGAAACAATAAAACGTCATTTTAACATCAGAAAAATCAGAAACCGACCCTCACCGGAGGGTCAAAGCGAAGAATGGAGGGAAGGGAAACCAGAAGACGGGGAACTAGGGCAGATGAGAGACAAGGAAACGCAGAGAAAGTTTAGTGTGGGCAGAGGAAATCGCGTGGCGTGTTGTTCTCCGCTGGGTGACGGCAGCGAAGGTCGATAAGAAATGTGCTTGCCGACTCGGGTTGTTTTGGCACTAGCATTCGTTTGCCAGGGAGAAGTGAATGAGAAGGAAAACACATGGGCTCTAGGGGAAGTTTAGCAAAAATTTCATGTTGTTTTTCGTGTTCAGCATGAAATTCTGCTTTGAATGAACCTAATCATGACCCATTTTCAAAAATTTTTTGAAATTCCGAATTCAAGGATTCAGAAGACCCTGGCTAGATCCGACATTTTGAAATTTTTCAATTTTGACCGAAATAGGTCTTGATTAGTGTCATTCAACGCAGAATTCAACGCTAAACAAGAAAATAAACATGAAACTCCGGCATCTATTGAATTTTCTGGAGTTCCGAAATCAGAATTTCAATTTTTAAAGTCAATTTACGATCAGTAACATGTTATGCAGAATCTGAGTGTTTCTTTATTAGAAAAGAAAATTTTTATGTTTATGCAACTTTATTAAAGAAAAAAACGGGAAGGGGGAGAATTGGACAAAAAGAGTGAAAAGAGAAGAAAGGACATATATAAGACAACATATAAGACAACGTGAAGAACGATTAATTAAAAAAAATGAAGATTCGAAGAATGAGTAGAAAAGTCAGTTACAATCGCATTCTTATAATCTCCGTCTAACGCGTATCTGGTCCATCAGTGCACGTGCGGCTGCAATGTTAGCGTCTGATACCCCAGGTGTTCTAACAAAAGCAGAAAGCATTTGGAAAAGCCATTCTTCCAATACTGGATCATCTCGAAATGGAACCGGTGCGGCTGGAGCATCTGCATGTTGAGCAGGAGCAGCTGGAATAATTATGTTGGTCTATATCAAGAGAGTCATCTAAAAAAGTCGAAATATGGACCTTTTTAGCAAAAAACTGATAAAATTGAAACTTGACAATTTATTGTTTCCTATTCGTAGCCTGTTGTCTACTATTACAAAACGTAATTTCACAATGAATGAGTCTTTTTGACGAATTTGAAACGACTTTTCCTGAGTAAAAAGCTACGATTTGTGTTTCTAGTAAACTGGAGAGATTCATTTCAACGTTTTCTGGACTTCATACCCGCATTTCTTGTTCAAAAGGAGACCTGAAATTTGAATTGGGGTCACATGTTATGTTCTTCCTACTTCCCAAGGATAAGCTATGTATTTTCAAGTGTTTTCTCTAGATCCTCCTTTTTCATAAAAGAGCTAACGAAACTTATGAACTAACCCATCACAAGAGCCTGAATCGGATCTAGAACTGGAATGGGAGGTGGAGGTGGAAGTAGACGTTGATCAGGAGCAACTGCCTCCGGAACTTGAGGTCTTGCTGGGGCTTGTGGTTGAGCTGGAGGTTGGGCAACTGGATCTTGAAGAACAGCTTGGTTTTGAGCTAGATTTTGAGCCACTGGAGCGAGTTCTGGGACTTGAGCTTGAGCTTGACCACCTTGAGCCAATCGAGCTTGAAAAGCTCGAACTCCAGCATTTGCCGCGATAGCTGGATCTTGAACCATAATTTCTTGAAGTTGATCTCGGAAAACTTGAAGTCGATCAATTGCTGGAGGAGCTAGAGGTGGAGGAGCTGGAACATTAGCTGGAGCAACTGGAGGAGCAGCTGGATTTCCTCCCAGCGGAAGTGGAGGTGGAAGTTGAGGAAGAGCAACTGGGACAGGAACTTGAGCTTGAGCTGGCACTACAGCTGGAATTTGAAGTCTTGCTGGGGCTTGTGGTGGAGCTGGAGGTTGGACAACTGGAGCTCGATGAACAGCTTGATTTCGAGCTCTAACTTGAGCCACATAAGCTAAAAGCGGATCCATGTTTGCAACCGGATTGGCTTGAACCTGCACTGGAGCGGGTGCTGGAACTCGAGCTGGAACTTGAGCAGCATGAGCCATTATAGCTTGAAAAAGTTGAAATTGTAGAGGAGACAGATACGCCCGCAATTCATCTAGCATGGCTTGCCGACCACCAACATTTGGAGCTGGAACTGGGGCGGGAGGTGGAGGTGGAAGTAGACGTGGAACAGGAGCAACTGCGTCCGGAACTTGAGGCCTTGCTGGGGCTTGTGGTGGAGCTAGATGTTGGGCAACTGGATCTTGAAGAACAGCTTGGTTTTGAGCTAGATTTTGAGCCACTGGAACAAGTTCTGGGACTTGAGCTTGAGCTTGACCACCTTGAGCCAAGCGAGCTTGAAAAGCTTGAACTCCAGCATTAGCCGCGATAGCTGGATCTTGAATCATAACTGCTTGAAGTTGATCTCGGAAAACTTAAAGTCGATCAATTGCTGGAGGAGCTAGAGGTGGAGGAGCTGGAACATTAGCTGGAGCAACTGGAGGAGCAGCTGGATTTCCTCCCAGCGGAAGTGGAGGTGGAAGTTGAGGAAGAGCAACTGGGACAGGAACTTGAGCTTGAGCTGGCACTACAGCTGGAATTTGAAGTCTTGCTGGGGCTTGTGGTGGAGCTGGAGGTTGGACAACTGGAGCTTGATGAACAGCTTGATTTTGAGCCATGTTTGCAACCGGATTGGCTTGAACCTGCACTGGAGCGGGTGCTGGAACTCGAGCTGGAACTTGAGCAGCTTGAGCCATTAAAGCTTGCCAAGCTTGAAATAGTTGAGGGGGCAGCCTGGCCCGCAGCCTGGCCCGCAATAAATTTTCTAGAAAGGCTTGCTCATTACCAACATTTGGATTAGGGACGGGAAGGCCCACAAGAGCCATTGGAATGTTGTGCGGCTGCCAGAATCGACCGTCATCTGGCGAAAGGGGACGTGTGGACTGTGGAGTCACCGGCAGAGAGCGGTCGATTCTTGGCGGAGGAATTGCGAGCGGTTCTTGAACCATTTCAGCTTCAAGACCGTCTTTCCAATGCTTGATGATCTTCGGGTCGACTCCTATTAGCTCTCCAGCGATATCAATGCCTTCTTCTTGGCAATCGCGTCCCACGATCTGGAGAACATCTTGGAAGAAGTCTCGACTTTTTTGACCATGAAGGAAAGGGCGCTGTAACAAATTGAGCAATGGAACGAAAATCTTGTAGAAAAGACTTACCAATTTTTCATTAATCTCTCTGATCTTCTCAACGGACGGGGCGGCTGGACGTTTGGCTGGAGGTTGTTGATCCTGTTGTTCTTGATGATCCGAACTATCCCTCATCCTCCTCACACCTCTAGATCCACCAGATCCACTGGGTTCATTGCTCTCCTTGGCGTCTTTGTTCATCTGTAATTAGAGATTAGTAAAAGCAAGAGAAATCAGTGGAAACAGATCGATTTTTGAAGTAAATTGACGAAAAATGGTGAAGAAACTGAAACTTTGCCGTTTTTACCCTTTCTGACCAGAAATTTGACGGAAATTTAGCAAAACTGCGTGAAAATTGATGTGAAAAGCATTTTGGAAGCAAAAACCACGGAAAACTCTCAGAACGGACGAATTGGGTCGAAAAATTCACGAAATTCTTGGAATTCACTAGTTTTCCGCGAATCGCTCTAATAAGTCACTGTTTCGGCTTAGATTTACAAAGTAACCGATTCTTCATGAATTTTCCGTCCTAGTTAGTAGCAAATCGTTTTTCAAAACAGGAAAAAAACACGCGAAAACTGAGAAAAATCAATGTGGCAACCAAGAGAGCCCTCCCTTTCGGCTACGAATTCTGCTAAACAACGCGCGACCGTACGACCGGAGTGTCGTTGCGGCGCCTGCCACGGTCGAAATCAAACACTCAAAGTTGGAAAAAAAGAATTTCTGAATAGCTCAGTGAATTCGGAATTGAAAAATTCACAAACTGTCAAAATTTGAGCACAAAATCTCTTTTTTGAGATTTCAGCAAAAATGCCATTTTTGGCAGACAAATCTTGGGTCAAAGTCATTGTGTACGTTTTCCTACGGTCTGGTATACTCAAATTATTTATTTCCAGCTGCAATTTTTCATTTTTTCAATCATTTTTTCAATCCGACTGCTCATTTAGAAAACAATAGAAAAAACGAGGGGGGGGGGGAATTCTAGCACAGACAACAACAGATTCATAAAATGGTCAAGCACAAAATTTAAAAATGGTCATGGCCAGTTCGCAGAAAAATTTAAAAAGAAAATAAACATTGAATGATACTGATCAGGACTCCGAAAAAAATTTCCTGAAAAAATGGCAAAACTGTAAAGTTAGGAATTTGAATACAGTGTTCTGAATTCTACATGGGCTCCCAGCAGTCTTGATAGAATATGATGTTGTTATTCGTGTTCAACATGAAATTTTGCGTCGATTGATACTAGTCATGACCCACTTACGACAATTTTTCAAAATTCTGAATTCAAGGCTTCAGAAGCTAGATTCGAAATATCGAAATCTTTCCACTTTGACCGAAGTAGGTCCTGATTAGTATCATTCAACGCAGAATTTTGCGCAGAACACGAAAATCAACATGAAACTTCAGAATCTATGGAAGTTTTAAAGTTCCTCAATCAGAATTCCAGTTTTTTCTAAGTTAATTCCTGATTAGTAAAATGTTGTGCTGAATCTTGTTGTTTATTCATCAAAAAAAGTTTTCTGTTATTTCAATTTTATTAAAGAAAAGGGGGATAATTGGAAAAGAAGAGCGAAAAGAGAGGAAAATGAAAGAAAAAGGAAATAAGACAACGTGAAGAACGGTTCCATGATCGAAAAAATGAAGATTCAACACTTTTCAATTTTCCTCGCTAGCGGACGGTCGCTCTCGACCGGCTCTCTCGCGGGAAATATGTTGAAACAACTATTCTCCCCAACCGCTAAAGCTCCAGCTTCCAAACGTCCTAGAGAGAATGATGACTCTCCTTCTGAGTCATCACCCTCCAACTCTCCCCCCACTGTACCAATTCCGTCCGATGCCAATTTCCCCGAGGTCTATATTCCAAAGGGTACCAGTGCTACCGAGCTGGGAAAGTGTATTGCATCACTTGCCGCCGCCGTCCAGAACCTTCAACAGCAGAATGCCGTACTTATCAAAGAAGTGAGCGACTTGAAGAAAAGTGCTGCCTCTACCAACCCGAAGACATTTGCCCAAATCGTCGCCAAGAGCATCTCCTCTCCATCCTCTCAAGTCACCTACATGAAAGCCGCGGAACTAGCAAAGAACCGCGATCAACGAGACTGCTCAATCATTGTGCGTAACGCGGATGTTGCCACTGACTCTTCTTCTGAAGCCGACCTGTTGAAGAAGATCTCGTCCGAATTTGGAGTACAAACTCCTGAACAGGTTTTTCGTCTCGGAGCTCAAGCCGACCATCCTCCTCTGCTGAAGATCAAGTTCTCAACAAAAGAAGAAGCAACCAAAGTACTGGCAACATTCGAGCAAAACAAGAAGATGGTTACCGGCCTGCGAACTGCCACTGTTCGTCCCGATCTTTCGAAGCCGGAATTGATCAAGTTCCGCCAAGCATGGAAAGAAGTAATCTCTCGAAACAACAACCTCGGGAAACGGATCTGGACTGTGCGGAACCTCGAACCAGTGAAGATCGCCTACAAGTCGGACCAGGAAGCCTATCCATGGACCATTCGAAAAACCAGCAAGGTAAATTCCTCTCAATAGGTGTTGTCAATTGTTTCTCTATTAGAAATAAGCTTTCATTGTTAGAAATCACTGCCAAAGTTCACAATTTTGATGTACTCTGTCTGACAGAAACCAAGTTAGACGATGCCTTTACCGATTCTCTTCTCTCTCTCAACGACTCTTTTCATGTTGTTAGGAAAGATAGAAATAAGCATGGTGGTGGGGTAGCTATATTAATCTCAAAAAATCTAAAATTCACTTGTGTTCAAATTCCCGAACGTTTTCGTTGCTCTGAAATTGCTGGTGTCGATCTATTAATTAGAGGGACTTCTGTCAGAGTGGTTGTAGCCTATCATCCCCACCACAATGGGAACCAAGAAGGTTTGATCCAAACTCTTGAATTCTTACTGTCCTCTCAAAAAAACGCTGTTATTGTTGGAGATTTCAACATGGGACATTGTGATTGGAATCTTATGAATGCCGCTGACTCATATTGCAAAAGCTTTCTCTCTTTTGTTGTAAGAAATGGACTAACACAGCATGTACACACACCCACGCGCTTCAATCCCGACCACATTCTCGATCTTGTTTTATCAAACACCAGAATCGTTAGGGAGGTTAAAGTCGGGGAGCTTTTTAGTGATCATCGATTAGTGCATGTCAACCTTTCAATAACAAATAGAACTACTAAAGACGTTAACATTATCAAACAATTTCGAAAAGGTGACTACGACTCAATTAACTATCATCTCAGCAACATTGACTGGGCTTTCATTCTTTCCTGTCGCAGGGTACAAGAAATGTATCATATTTTTATCACTATCGTGCATGACCTAATTAACAAATTTGTTCCAGTTAGAAAAGTTAACAAAAACACCCGAACCCACTCAAGGGCCATTCTTTTGCTTCAAAAAGAAAAACTTAGAGTCTGGAGAAAAGAAGGAAATTCTCTTCACTATAGGAATCTCTCTCGCCAATTAAAAGCCCAGCTGTTGAGTGAAGATAGAAACTTCACCAACAGACAACTTTCGAACGGTTCTCCAAAAGAGTTCTTTAAATTCGTAAACTCCCGTTATAAAGATCCTAACGTTATTGGCTCCCTCAGAGATGACTCAGACTTTCCATTAGAAAATGACTCAGAAAAAGCAAACCTTCTATCTCATTGCTTCAGCAAAGTGTTTACCACCGATGACGGAATCTCTCCACCCTTTCCCTCTCGTACTAGGTCAACATTTTCTTCTGTTTCATTTGAACCTTACGAAATTGAAGAAATTCTACAGAAGCTTGTTCCAAAAACTAACACAACTCCTGACGGAATACCGTCCATCTTTCTCAAAAGAACTTGCACGGCTATTTCCTTACCGCTTTCGATTATTTTTAGTGAATCCTTCCGATCATCCTCCTTGCCCTCTTCTTGGAAAGAGGCCATTGTTAAGCCGCTGTTCAAGAAAGGGGCTAGGTCTGATCCCAACAATTACAGACCTATATCACTAACTTCCTCAGTAGGGAAAATTATGGAAAAAATGGTACGTAGAGAACTAACCTACTATCTAAATCATAGCAATCTTATCACTAACGCCCAATACGGTTTCCGGTCTAAGAAAAACACTGAAGCCCAACTTCTCTCCTATCAAGCCAATATCCTTGAATCTTCTGCTAAAAAACAAGTTACCCATAGTGTTGATGAACCGTTACTCCGTTCCGCTCCATAC
>LR537706.1:639588-662748 GCA_900883565.2 Caenorhabditis panamensis | reverse complement strand
AGAAATCGATAGAACAGTTATCTGGCTACAATTTGCAAATAGTTTGGTGTGATAAAAAAAATTATCGGCAGCTCCAGAAAAGTTTTGGCAGAAAAAGTCAAAATTTTAGAGTGAAAAGTGATTTTTTTGACCAGTTCATATTCATTTGCCCCGGGGTATGTCAACGAGAAAGTTGCACAAAAACGTGCGCTGCATTTTTTGGTACTATTTAGAACAAAAGTTAACCTACAGTTTTTGAGAAATTTTTTTTTGGGTCCGGACCATGGTTACTAACTTTCCTTTAAAAAAATCAGGGTACATTTTCAACAAAAACGGTTAAGAAGCGTTTGTAGACAAAGGAATGAGCTACAATTTGGTTGTTTAACCAGCTAAAAATATGCGTTTTACGATTTTTTACGATTTTTTGAAGTTGAAAATCAAAAATTTTTCGAAAAAACACGTTTTCGGCCATAACTCGGGTTAGAAGAAAGTCCCGGTTCTAATATTTTGGGATAAATCTATTCTCATAAGGGTCCTTCGAATGCACTAGGTTTCGTTCAAAAACCGACCGAGCATCTGGAGGACATTCCTTCTAAGGTCACACTCTCTATAGGAGACTGTTTCCACCGTGAGAATACTCTCACTAGAACTTTACAACCGGTAATTTCTTCATCAGATATATAGCAAAACCCTTCAAATAGACAATTATTCCGCAGTACATCCCAACCTTTTCTTGATCCCTTCTCTCATTCCGATTTTTTCTACTTTTTATTCTTTACTGAAAAAATAGCCTTCCCGGCCGACAGTGTCGGCCACCCGTCTTGATTGCTCAAATTCTCCATGAACATCTGTGTTCATGGAGAACGTGCTAGAAGTCTCCGCACGCCATTCAGAAATCTCTCTAGTGCGTCTGTGCCTAGAAGTCAAGGAGTTTGGCAGAGTTTCCCGTTCTGTCCTCCCGCAGCTCTCATTTTTCAGTTTGGAACGCGAAATTGGATTCTCTGCACTATGGACGACTCCGGGTCTCGCATCGCGCCGCAAAACTTATATGGCTTCAGGCATGCGCCTTTGAAGTCGAGGATACTGTAGCTTAGTCGATGGGTTTATTGTTTAAGATGCCTGAAGTCCCGTACTAGATGGGCACAATCCACCAATTAAGTTGCAGAGATTGAAAAACATTATGAAGTTGAGAAAATGATAAGACGCTCACAAATTCATAACATCCCGTTTCTGAAAAACTTCTTGAGCAGGTACCAAAGGAGGGAAAGAACAGGGAATTTATCAAGTTGTCACAAAAACAAGAAAAACGCAGAAGAAAAAGGCAAGAATCGCGTGCTGAGACACGGAATGAGTTGTAGAACGGCAACATGTGGAATCGTAACTTTGTGGAGCAAAGGCCACACACATCAACAGATGAAAAGGACAAGTTATCATTGATCTATCATAGCTCCTAATTGTTGTCCGATTTGATCGCTGATCTCTCCCTGGCCCACACCGTAACAATGTTCAAATCCTTGTCCTTCTTACATCGAAATACCACTCTCCGGACCTCAGTCTTGAAGACAAATAGAATAGCTACATTGGCAACGGGTCCCCAGACAAAAAGAGTTGAGAGAAGGTAGGTGGCAAGGCTTTGAGACAAGCCAACAACGGGTCCCAAGACAGAGTAGAAGAATGGGAGTTGGATAAAGATTAGGGTTATGACGAACTGAAATTTACACAATACGTGTTAACGGGATCTTTATAAGTACTCACATTCGTCGCCAATATCTGATTTGTTATCTTTTGCATTTTCAACAAGTTGTCACTCATGTTCGGGCTTGAAGCTATCTTTGCATTTATCTTGAAATAACAGAACAGCATGCTAACCACTGAAAACACTAGCATAACGCAATATGTAGTACTGGAGATGATAGTGGATCTCATGTGGGTGCCTTTCTGAAAGTTGTAGGCATGAAGATATTGAGGGTCCCGGTTTCTGGGTCCGTTACATCATAGGAAAGCACGAGAAAGGATGTGGGGTGTCCTGCATAGTCCGTAGCAATTCCGCTAAGAGCTATCATGTCATCTTCAATTGGGAAAGACGCATAGCAGAGCAATCCAGCACTGAACATCAAGAAAACAATGTTAACGGAAAGGATCAGAAGAACGTGTTGGAGATGGACGCCTCTTCTGAAACTCAGATACAGCATGAACTTTTAGAAATTAGAAGAACGGGGCACCTGCAAACTTGAAGATAGCGGATAAAGTATGTGATCGGGGAGTTGAAGATTTGTTGGGTTAGAAGAACCAAAGAGTTCATGAGGAAGAACATAGAGAAACCGGGGGAGACGTCTATGCCAACATTGACGATCATAAGGGCGTTGAAATCCTTCGCGTCGATAGCGGCGAAGATCTGTGAGGACTTGTGTAGTTTGAAACCCCCAATTATCTCCCAGAAGCTCCCGCTCCCTCAACAAACTCACCGGACACGCAACTATAAATAGCGCACTAAAACTGATCTCCAGAAGTTTCAGAATAGCAATGACGATTTTCAACAGTCTCGGGATGTTCTTACTCCATAGCAAGATAATGGTGACGAAGGTGTTGAGGAAAAGAGATATTCCACAAGCGATCAAGTTGTTAAGCCACGCGGAAGTGGAAGTGTTGGTAGCCACATCAATGGACGGGCCTAAAAGGATGTTCTCTTTGATAAAACTGTTAGAATACTTACCAATTAGACTCATTTTGAATTGGAATTTGAAGAAAAACAAAGGGAAAGAAGAGGAAGTGTGAAAACTGGACAATGAATCCTATTGGAAAACCTATGACTAACTGAAGAGAAGCTCCCCAGAGAGCCAGGCGGCGTGGATAATTGTGATAACAGCTCTGTGTCTGGTGACGAGCAACCTGGTATTTATCATCTTCTAGGCTCCACTCCCCACTTCTGACACGTGCGCAAGCTTCACGAAGAGGCTCTCTAATTATACATTTCGAAACGATTCATTCGGATTTTCGCATTCTAGGAATCAGTTCTCATTAGCAAAGGATCTTCGGATGTCTGACGTCGCTGTCGTAGCTTGCTTTCGAATTAGGGCATTACGGACTTCGGAATTTAACAGGAAGATTATGAGGGTGTTGACGACGGGGGACCAGGCGAAGAGAAGAGGAAGGAGGTCGGTGAGAAGGCCTTGGGAGAGACCAGCGATGGGACCGAGGACTGAGTAGAAGAAGGGCAGTTGGATGAAGATTAGAGGGCAGAAGAACTGGAAACTTATGACTATTGTGGTTGCTCATCGCCCCGAGGAACTACGAATCAACTCACCTGCGTCAACAACACCCGATTCATCTTCTTCTGCAACGCCAACAAGTTGCTACTTGTGTTCTTGGACTCTCGGATCTTCATGTTCATCCTAATTGAGCAGAACACCATCACAAAGACTGAAAGGACTAAACTTGTGACATAGAAAACAGCAGAAATGATTGAGAGGATTTTGTCAATCTCTTCGGCAGTGGTTGTCATTTTTCTCTGTAAATAATGGAATGGATGCAATTGTAGATTTTCTAAGAAAACCTACCGTATAAGACAACACTAAAAACGCTGATGTGGTGTTGGTAAACCGATCGGCAACCCCTTTGAAGGTGCTAATATCAAGGTCGTTAGGGAGAGAGGACCAGCAAAGACAAGCGGAGGTGAGCAATTGGAGGACAATGTTTCCGATGACAACAATAAAGACATTGATGCATCCGACGCCTCCTTTTCTAGAATCCGTTGGTCTATGAGCTTCTAACCCCCTGAATCGTATCACCTGCAAACCTGTGCATATCTGAAATAGTATAACCACGGAGAAATGAAAATCAGCTGCGTCAAAAACACAAAAGACGCCATGAGGAACACTTGGCTAGCCACAAAATTGAACTGCCATCCAATATTCACAATGAGCAAGCCAGAAAAGTCAGGTTGAATGTTGATAGAAGTGAGGACAGGGGCAGTGAGAATGGAGCATATACTGTAGAGCATTTCAAAGATCGTAGAAATGGCTATGATCCTTTTGAACATCTTGGTAGCGTTGGCAAATCGAGAGGTGATTACAAAGATTAAAAGGGCGTTTATCATGAGGCTCAGGCATCCGGCAACTAGGTCATTGTAAAAGTGAACTTTAGCAATGAACGGGGCAAGTTCGGCTGGGGGTCCGATTTGGTTGGAGTTTCGGATTCCATCCATGGGAGCTGAAGTGGGAGTTTTTCAAGAGTTCATATATCAGAAAACAGAAACTCACGAGGTGGCGGTCGAAAGTTGTCGAAATTCATTTAGAAAACGGAAAACAAAGAGACAGAACCAGTAATAACTAGGGTAATAACTTTAGTCTAGTATATAACTATCGGCTCCTTCTTTCCTCTTTTTCGGGAATGAGAGGGAGGGTTGGGCTTGTTAGCCAGTTGATCTTTCTACCTTTCTGTTAGCTCACTCCTTACTTACTCACTATAAACCAAAACATGGATATTCAAAACAGAAATCAAAATCATGACTTTCAAGTCTTGTGATCCGGCACGCACTAATCAGTTTGTTCTTACGAATCAAGTACTCTTTTTGTGCAAAAATTGGACTCGAATCTCGAGACCGGGATAACTTGATAACAAGGTTTTCGATGACTTGCGTGAAATGTTTATTCGATTCTCCAGAATGGCTAAAACATCAAGTCAGCAAAAAAGTATGAGATGTGTCACTCAATGTCAATGATTGGAGTGATCCGGAACATCACTTCTTCAATGCTTATCGGGGCGCCTTTGTAGAAGTTGTTTTTGACGCGTCCCTCGAAGTCTTCGTGGCCAGCGTCGTCCTGGAATATGGTTTATGGTTTCAGAGCTATTTTTCAGGAAATCATCATAAAAAAGTAAACAAGTTAGCATTCAAGAACACCTGGAAATCTGTCTAGAACCAAAACTTTGACTCATCGTCTGTTTTACCCAGAAAACTGAACTTTGCTCTAGAAATCTCTAAGCTCACCAAATTAGTCTCCACTCTCGTCCTCTCATCAGTAATCACAGTCAACCAGAACTTTGCTGTCACTCCTCCTTCATAACTCGGGAACACTCTATGAGCATTCCCATTCGTCAACCAAGCCTCTATCGTTGTCTCATCAACAGCAAAGATCCCTTCAGTTGCCCCTGGAGCCTGAATTTGTCCCGTCCATTCTAGCACAATGTAGAACCCGTTTTCCGTTGATTCTGGGGTAAGCGGGGGGTTTAGAGGGATCGTCAAGACTTCGGAATCAGTGTCGTGGTTGTAGTCGTTGACGCCTACACTTGAGACTGAACACAAAGCATAATAGCATCAAATTGAGATGGAATAACAACTTACAAACTGGATAACTCTCATTGAATTCGTAGAACGTTGCAATTCGGACAGAGGTCCATTGGAAATCTCTCGATGCTTGAATCTTGATTTCAGAGGTTTCTTCAGAGAACTGATAGTCAACTTTAACCCGGCCAGAATAGGTGCCATTCGAGATATCCGGGTCAATTTGCAGAAGGATTTTGGTGGGGGAAAAGGTGGTAAGAAGGTCGGACATGGTTGTGGTTGCGAAGTGTTACTGATGGAGGGTTTGCGGCAAGTTGTTGTTTACGATTGAAAAAGAACTGGTTTGGTTTAGTTTTGATTTCAGAGGGGTCAGCAAGGAACAGATGAAAAAAGAGAAGAGAAGAGAAGATAGAAAAGTGTTTCTCTTCTCGTTCTCGACCACTTTTTGACCAGTATTGCGTCAGACGGATAGAACAGAGAGAACCCATGCGTTTTCTTTATTTGAAGGTTCAAATTTGCATATCAACAAAACTCATCTAGAAAAGTGAATGTTACTAATCAAGAATCAAGGCTGTCGGACCTTCCACCTTGAAATGAACATTGGAAATCTTTATCTTCTCATCTCCACTGGAATAGTTGTTGGAGAACAGTTCTCCGCCAGGAACATCTTTGTGTTCAGTGGCTTTCAACTCGGTTTGAACGCTTCCGCGATATGGAGTGATGACAGAGAGATTGACTAGAGCTAGAGAGTCACCGAGGAGAGGGAAGAGACGGGAGGCGTCGTCCTGAAACAAGAAGAGCAAATGAAGACACAAGAAACGCAATGTTACCTTGATATTGGTCTCGAAAAGGTTGTTCCGAAGTTCGAAGAGTCCTTTTCCGGACCCAAGAGCTCCAACCTTTCCTTGATAGTCAACTTCAATGTAACCTTCTTCCTTGATGGATTCGGCAGTGACATCGTTTAGCAGTGTGACATGAAGCAGCTGGGTTTCCTCATTGAACTTGATATTCGCGGTGTGTCCAATTACTGAAAACCAAGCCAGTCATTTGAAAACGTACTTCAGAAAATTACATTGTGGATTGCCTCTAAAGATATGCTCGGCTTGAAAGAAAGACACCCGCTCAATGTCCAAGTCCTTTGAGGCAAGAAGATCAAACTCTCTTACACTACCAGTGACATTCACGTGAATAGTTGTTTTAGCCGTGAAGGTTTTTCTGAACTCATAACAATAAAAAACTTTGACATTTGAAACTTTTCACTCACTCTTGGAAGTTCGGGGTAATGCGCAACTCGTACTTTTTTGGGGAGAACGAACCAGATGAAGAAGAGGTAACCATTGCAGTTCCAATCAAGAACAAAATGAACAGGGTACCCATTTCTATCATTGGGGAAAAAGGGGAAAGACGACGCGGAACTAAAAGAACAAATGAGATAAGATAGAGAAGAGTGTTGTTCCTGGCGCCAATCGAGAACCAGGAACTAATGATAATCTTGAGAGATATCTACTCCCGAGAGGTTTGACAGGGGAGATCCCAGATGTTTGGTAGAGTCCAAAGAAGTGTAAACATGAGAGAGCAAATGAAGAACATTTCATTGAAAGAGAGTTAGAAACCGTAGAATTAGAAAACCGGTAGAGGTTATGAGTTGAACTGTGAAATCGAGAATGTGATTAGCTAGAGACACGAAGGAAGCGAGCCATCATTCTCTTTGCGGGGTAAGTTCCTCCTGCAGCTGGGGCTGGTGGTGGAGCAGCTGCAGCGTATCCTCCGGCATCGGCGGCTGGAGCGGCTTCTGATGCGGGAGCCGGTTCAGGAGCTGGCGCGGCTTCTGGAGCTGCTGCTGGCTCTGCTGGGGCGGCTCCTCCTTCGGCGTAGGCACGAGCAACACGTCTCTTCTTGGCTGAGTAAGATCCTCCTGCAGCTGGAGCTGGTGGTGGGGCAGCTGCAGCGTATCCTCCAGCGTCAGCAGCTGGGGCGGCTTCTGGAGCTGAAGCTGGCTCAGGGGCTGGGGCTGGTTCAGGAGCTGGGGCGGCTTCTGGTGCTGGTGCTGGCTCGGCTGGGGCGGCTCCTCCTTCAGCGTAAGCACGAGCAACTCTTCTCTTCTTTGCTGGGTAAGATCCTCCTGCAGCAGGTGCTGGTGGTGGAGCTGCAGCTGCATATCCTCCGGCGTCAGCAGCTGGGGCTGCCTCTGGTGCGGGAGCTGGCTCGGGTGCTGGAGCTGGTTCTGGAGCTGGCGCGGCTTCTGGAGCTGCTGCTGGCTCTGCTGGAGCGGCTCCTCCTTCGGCGTAGGCACGAGCAACACGTCTCTTCTTGGCTGAGTAAGATCCTCCTGCAGCTGGAGCTGGTGGTGGGGCAGCTGCAGCGTATCCTCCAGCGTCAGCAGCTGGGGCGGCTTCTGGAGCTGAAGCTGGCTCAGGGGCTGGGGCTGGTTCAGGAGCTGGGGCGGCTTCTGGTGCTGGTGCTGGCTCGGCTGGGGCGGCTCCTCCTTCAGCGTAAGCACGAGCAACTCTTCTCTTCTTTGCTGGGTAAGATCCTCCTGCAGCAGGTGCTGGTGGTGGTGCTGCAGCGGCATATCCTCCCGCATCTGCGGCAGGGGCAGCTGGAGCTGCATCAGGGGCTGGCGCAGGTTCCGGTGCTGGCTCAGGAGCTGGGGCAGGTTCAGGGGCAGGAGCAGGTTCCGCTGGGGCAGCTCCTCCAGAGTATCCACCACCGCCTCCTCCTCCACTAGCATAGTCGCAGTGAACAGAGAAGACCAGAGCAGAGCAGGCAAGAACGAGGAGTAGCTTCATGATTATCTGCAATCTTTGGAGATGAAGAAAGAACTTGAAAGATGCGATAGTACCTTTCCAAGGTGAGAGAAAAGAGAATGAGTAGATGATGCTTTCCTTGGGGAACCCCTCTCTTTATATAGTAGCAGGGTGGAGTGGTAGAAGCCGGAAACGAGTTTGGTAGGGTGGGAAAAGTGTAAAATTTCTCACAACAACAGTGACATTAATCTGAAATTGAGAACTGCAAGAACAAAGTAAAGCGTTGCAAAATTCCGCACGACAGCTTCTTCCTGTTTTCAGGTTGACTGGCAACTCTGACGGAGCGATGGAGGATACAGTAAATGGTGTTTTCCTTGACAATCAAGTTTACTGTGCTTGCTAGAAAGCGTTTTTCATCAACAAATGTCTGAACTCTCTAGAAACATTGAGCAAACAATGTGACACCAATAACAGTCCTTCACAGTCTGTTACAAACAGATTAAAGTAAGTCTTGTGTGGAACGTCAAAAGAACAGAACAAGACAGTTTGAGTAGAAAGCTTTATTCAGAATCAAGACGAAGTAAAACATAATGGACAATATCTTGTGTTCAAAGTCATCGAGCAAAAGACAACGATTTGTTCTCCCGTTCTGCACATCAGTTTGACTTCCATCATTGTTGTATGCACATCGAGTTTCTGGAAGATCTGACAGAAGCATTCCCAGCGAAAATAGTCGCTTGAAAAAGAGACACCTCCTTTTTCAAGCTTCGAAGTAGGGCACCTTATCCCATCTTCTCTTCGAATAGTTGTAACGAGTTGAATTGAGCAATGAAAGTTTATTGAAATAGAAACCGTAAGATACAAGAACCAGTATGGAAACGATACAGAAATCAGGGAAATGAGAGAAGTTATCAGGCAAAGATACGAAGGAAACGGGCCATCATTGTCTTTGCTGGGTAAGCTGCTGGTGGGGCAGCAGCTGGGTAACTTCCGGCGTCGGCAGCAGGGGCGGCTTCTGGAGCTGGGGCTGGTTCAGGTGCTGGAGCAGGTGCAGCTTCCGGTGCTGGTGCTGGCTCGGCTGGAGCGGCTCCTCCTTCGGCGTAGGCACGAGCAACACGTCTCTTCTTGGCTGGGTAAGATCCTCCGGCAGCTGGAGCTGGTGGTGGAGCAGCAGCTGCATATCCTCCGGCATCGGCTGCTGGAGCGGCTTCTGGAGCTGGAGCTGCTTCTGGTGCTGGGGCTGGAGCTGATTCTGGAGCAGGTGCAGCTTCTGGAGCAGGTGCAGCTTCTGGTGCGGGTGCAGGCTCGGCTGGAGCAGCTCCTCCTTCGGCGTAAGCACGGGCAACACGTCTCTTCTTTGCTGAATAGGATCCTCCTGCAGCTGGGGCTGGTGGTGGCGCAGCTGCAGCGTATCCTCCGGCATCGGCGGCTGGAGCGGCTTCCGGAGCTGGAGCGGCTTCAGGTGCTGGCGCTGGCTCAACTGGAGCGGCTCCTCCTTCGGCGTAAGCACGAGCAACACGTCTCTTCTTGGCTGGGTAAGATCCTCCTGTAGCTGGTGCTGGTGGTGGCGCAGCTGCTGCATATCCTCCGGCATCCGCGGCTGGGGTAGCTGGAGCTGCATCAGGGGCTGGCGCTGGTTCCGGTGCTGGCTCAGGAGCTGGGGCAGGTTCGGGGGCAGGAGCAGGCTCCGCTGGGGCAGCTCCTCCAGAGTATCCACCACCACCTCCTCCTCCACTAGCATAGTCGCAGTGAACAGAGAAGACCAGAGCAGAGCAAGCAAGAACAAGAAGGAGCTTCATCTGAAAACCAAGTTGTTTTATTGCTGTTTATTGAGGAAACTTACGATTCTTAGTTGTCGGATGTCTTGAGGAAGAAAAGACAAGTGAGAAGGTGTTGATACTTTCCGGCAGCAGCTTCTCCCTTTATATACACGGTCAAGGGTGCGATAAAACACAAGAATTGACCGAGAAACTAGTCCTGGGAGTGGTAGGTGGGTGCAAAAACATCATAAATTTCAGGTTGTAAAAAGGAGAAGCATAACACAAAGTAGAGGAAAACCAAAGTTTAGAGGGGTATAGCAATCATAGCAGGGCCAAACGCTTTAGGATTCGGAGTGGGATTCATAATCTGGATGTGTACTAACTGTCCTTATCTTATCATCGAACACACTCCTTCTTGACCTGTACTTTGACATAGTTCTCAAATATTTCTCACACTTCACATTGTGTCAACATGAAAATGAAAAACAATCACAACAAAAAACCTGTTCTTTGACTTTTCCAAGGGCGATTCTATAAGGAGAGTGTCCTATATAAGCGGCTACTTTTTCGAGAACTCCATCACATCTTCCTCTACTACTTCTTCCTCATTCAGTAAG
Source organism: Caenorhabditis panamensis (assembly GCA_900883565.2). Taxonomy (NCBI): domain Eukaryota; kingdom Metazoa; phylum Nematoda; class Chromadorea; order Rhabditida; family Rhabditidae; genus Caenorhabditis; species Caenorhabditis panamensis. The sequence goes on along the minus strand of LR537706.1, from coordinate 652,364 downwards.
CAACAACTCTTTATTCAACTCATTGCAATTCCATTTTTTTCAGACATGAAGCTTCTCCTGGTCCTCGGAGCATTCTCTCTCTGCTACTTGGCTCAATGTGAGTACGCTGCTGGTGTTGCTCCTCCACCGCCACCTCCGGAGGGTGCTTCACCACCTGCTCCCCCAGCGGACACGGGGGCATATGCTTCTGCTCCTGCTCCACCACCAGCAAAGAAGAGAAGAGTTGTTCGTTCGTATGCCGAGGGAGGAGCCGCTCCAGTTGAGCCAGCCCCGGCTTCAGAGGCAGCCCCGGAACCAGCTCAAGCAGCTGATGCAGCTCCAGCAGCTCCCGCCGCCGATGCCGGAAGCTACCCATCTGCTCCAACACCACCACCAGCCCCAGCTACCGGATCTTACCCAGCCAAGAGAAGACGTGTTGTCCGTGCTTACGCTGAAGGAGGAGCCGCTCCAGTTGAGCCAGCCCCGGCTCCAGAGGCTGCTCCTGTTGCGGAACCAGCAGCTGAGCCAGCTCCAGAAGCCGCCCCAGCCGCCGACGCCGGAAGTTACCCATCTGCCCCTGCCCCACCACCAGCTCCTGCAGCCGGATCTTACCCAGTTAAGAAGAGACGTGTTGCCCGTGCTTACGCAGAGGGAGGAGCCGCTCCAGCTGAACCAGCACCAGCTCCAGAGGCTGCCCCGGAACCAGCTCCAGCTCCTGATGCAGCTCCAGCAGCTCCCGCCGCCGACGCCGGAAGTTATCCATCTGCTCCTGCACCACCACCAGCTCCTGCAGCCGGATCATATCCTGCAAAGAGAAGACGTGTTGCCCGTGCCTATGCCGAGGGAGGAGCTGCTCCAGTTGAACCAGCCCCGGCTCCAGAGGCTGCTCCGGAACCAGCTCCAGCAGCCGAGCCAGCTGTAGAAGCCGCCCCAGCCACCGACGCCGGAAGTTACCCATCTGCACCAGCCCCACCACCAGCACCAGCAGCCGGATCTTACCCAGCAAAAAGAAGAAGAGTTGCTCGTGCTTACGCTGAAGGAGGAGCCGCTCCAGTTGAGCCAGCCCCGGCTCCAGAGGCTGCCCCGGAACCAGCGCCAGCACCGGAACCTGTTGCCGCGGCTGCTCCACAATCTGAAGAAGGAAGCTACCCATCTGCACCAGCCCCACCACCAGCTCCAGGATCCTACGCAGCCCGCAGAATGGCTCGAGTCCTTCGTGTCTCAGCTTAAAGCCCTTGTTACCATTGTGATCTTTCTATCTACTGGTTTTGTCTACCTACCGGTTCACTTCTCTACTTTTCAATAAAGTTCTCTTCTCATGAACTCTCCTCGTCATTCGTACACATCTAACTTTTCAACAAAAACTCATGCAGAGTTGATAAATATTTACAAAGAGTCAGCAAACTCTTATCACTAAACACCCAAAGGGAACATGTGATTGTTGCCAACCATTTCACTATCACTTTCAATTGGTCAACTATGGGTGGAAACACGTCTCAACCATCTGAAACTGGTGTTGAAAATGGAATCGATTCGTTTGAAGAGGATATTCTTGAGTCGTTTGGGGATAAGCTCGTGTTTTTGAGGTGAGTCCTGATCATTTTCAACGACAAGTTTGTGTTTAGAAATGCCATGATCCAGTTGCACGGTCAGTTTCTTCATTTCAAGCATGTGCAAAAATTTCGAAATGGAGATGTAAAGAATGACCCGATTGAGGAAGAGTTGAAGATGATGAGAGTTATGGTTATGGTGATATACAGAGGAATTGAGGAGGTGAAGAGTGATAAAGAGATTCCAAGGGAGATACTGACAACATTGAATCACAGGATTGAAGAGATGAGTGAAGTCATTTCAAGGCTGATTTTGGAGTTTGATGAGTTTCAGGTAACTTTCAACTTTTTGAAGGTAGATCTAATTCAAGTTCAGAATAACACAAGTGTCACGACAATTGAGAATTTGATGAATCATTTGAATCCATTTGATGTTCCAACTGTAGAAAGTCTTCGTGAAGGTGGTGGGGAGATAGAGCCCGTAATGCCAGCGAGTTTGAATCAGTTGACAGAGGAAAATGAGAAGCAGGTGGAGAAATTGAGACGGAGAAGGATCCAAAATGAAGTATGCTAATGGAAAATGGTCTGAAACATCTAAAGACAAACTTTAGGAAGAACTCGAAGTTAGCATTGACAACTCCCGAATCCTTCATGGCCATCAACGAATCCAAGCGCTCCTCAGCCACCGAGTAGTCCTTTTCATCAACACACTCAACGACGCAAAGACACTAGAGGTCATGAACAATTTGAACAGGAACCACGTGGATTACACAACTTTCGATGTGTCAACCGACCCGGAAATCCGATTTATCGCAAAGGAATTATCGGATTGCGAAATGTTTCCCCAGGTTTTTGTTGATTGTGAGTTTAAGAATCCAATAGAGTTAGAACCTCTTGTTGGCATGTTGCCAAAGGTTTTTTTAATTATGATACAAAGAAATAAACACATTTGAATTCAAAAACTTTATCTCAAGGTACTGTATAACCCATCAACCCTGTTTCCTTATCCCATCTTTATCAGCCTGGAGCTCTTCCTCATCATACATTCGGAATGTGCGTCTTGTTGCTGGGTACGGGGAGACTTTGTGTGGAGTTGTTTGGGACAGGTCTGGGGGGACGCGCTGAAAAGGAAAGAGTTCAGGGAAAGAGGGAAAGTTGATTAGATTGGTCTCGAGTTACACTTAGACAGGTGAATGGAGAAATTGGATATGTTCGGTGACGTGATTGTGAACTAAGGTCCAGACAGGGTGGTCTTTGGTTGAGAGGACTGGAAACAGTGCAACTTACATGATCTGGCACCGCTTTCTGCGTTTGCTGTTTCGGTCCCATTGTTGTTGTTGTGATCCCCGCCTTTGTCGTTCCCTTTTTCGTCGTTTTTGCCTTGGTCGTCCCCTTTTTCTTTGTCGTCTTCTTCACTACTACTACTTTTCTTGTGGTGCCCTTTTTTGTGGTGCCCTTTCTTGTCGTTCCCTTCTTCGTCGTCATCTTTACCGTGACTCCTTTTTTCGTGGTTTTTCTTGTGGTCCCCTTCTTCTTTTTCGTGGTCACCTTTCTCTTTGTGGTCGCTTTCGACTTCTGTACCGTTGCCCCTGTTATGGCTCTCTTGCTCCGATGAGCTCTCAGTATCTGAAAACTTTCGATTGTCCGTTAACTCTACGGCACATAATACCTCACCATTCGAGGCTCTCCGGACACGTTGCGTGAGAATCGCTCCAGCTGGGTCATGAGCTTCTCCTTCTGAAATTCAACATTCACATAACCTTTTGAGTCTTCTTGTAAATGTTAAGCCTAAGCCTCTATCCTAGACTAACTCAACCCTTCCGTCTGTTACGAAGCGTTATAACGTAGCGAATTTCAATTCGAACACCTTCTGAATCGGTTCCGTTGTTATCCTTGGGGAGGGTCGCGTTGTCGGGAAGGGCGAATTCCGAGTGAGCGGAGAACTTGATGCCGTGGTCGAGTTTGACGACGGTGATGTTGGATTCTGAAGGAAGGGTTGAGCTTTCTATTGAACAGAATATGCCTCAGGTCTACAAGCTCCATCCTACAACCTAACCATCTTCTAAAACCTCTTTTGGTGGTACAGTGAAAAGTTTGAATCCCCTCAGACCTAAAACTTATAAGAAACGAGCCTAGCGATTCGACATACCTAACTCCATCTCCAACGTATCATTGCTAGAAGCAGACACCCATCCAACTGCTACAGTAACCAGGAACACACCAAGCGCACGCATTTCACTGACTATGTGAATTGTGCGAAATACAGGTGTGGAAAGGGAAGCACCGATCTTTTGTCATATTGGGAGGGTAAACCCGAACCCAAATCCCCCGATGGATTAGAATTAGCCGACGACCGATTGATTGATCCAGTCACATTTTAGTCGGTATGTTGTGTTGTGATATGACTAACTAAAACGTTGTTTTGATCTCATTCATTCATTCATTGTATGGTACAAAAACATTGTATTTCACAACACAAACTACCGGGGATTTAGACAGGTTTAACATGGAGATCGGGAAAGCGGAAGTTTCAATTGGAAGAAGTCACATTTTGTGCCAGTTGCAGAGAACTAGGATGATGGAGACGACGATGCAGAGGACGAAGATGAAGACGGCAAGAGAGGCCAGGCTGAAATGAAGGGTTTGGTCATCAAAAGAGGAGATGGGGACTCACCGATTCTGCATCTTGACATACCAGGACTTGCGGATGGTTGGTGGAGGAGTGAGTGGGTCTCCATAGGATGGTCTGAATGAATACAGATGATGTTAGGTTATAAAACATGCTTCTACAATGTACCTGGAAAGCAAAGAGTTCATTAGAATAGGTTGGCTAGCCGCAGGCATTCTTGCTCATTCCAAATGAACCTAACAACTCTTCGAAGGCGTGGCCCGCACTCTCTAGACACACCAAGAAACTTAGCTAGAACCTAGGCGCAGCATCACACCTCAAAAAGGAAAAAGTTTCGGCGCGAGACTCGGTAATAACGGATTAGGTGTCTGGGTCTCTCTGGCGCACGGGCTCTTTGGATGGAGCAGCTGAGCACGTGTTCTTTCCTGATGTTAATGAGCACGAATAGTTGCGCGATACGAATTGGAAATGAGGTGAGGTGTGTCTGAGGTTGAGTTGGGAAAAGAGGAGATGTACTTTAGCCTTGGGGGAGCGGGGAGAAAATATAAAAATCAGCTGTCTGGACTCTCAATTTAGATCTTGAAGTCTGTAACACATTATTTTTTAGAGTTCCAGACAACCACGTCACCTAGAAACTTGATGAAATATGAAAATTTTAACTGATCATGAAAAAGGAATTATCTGCTTCAAAGAGCAGGAAGAAGCCAAAACATGTTTCTAATCTAACGTCATTTGCAGACAAGCTAAACTTTGCATTCTTGAACATTCCTAACCTAAAGACTTTAGGCTAAAGTTCACCGATCACCAGACATAATAATCCCCAATTACCTCTTGTCCCCGAACGCCTAATCTTTGTGAGAAACATAACATAACATCGATGATAACATGTTAGAGGAACAAAGTCACTTGACTCACATCGACCCCGAAATGGTAATGTCGAAATCCAAACTGTCCTCATCATCACTTGGCGGCATTTTGTGCATCGGGTTTTCAGTAATCGTGATCTCAGTGCATCCCGCCAGACTGACGGCTGCAAAAAATCGGATTTGAACGAAGAGAGGAACAAGGAACAATGGGTACGGAAGTGACAAAGAAGGGAATGAGTAAAGTGAAGTGAAGGAAAATTGGAGTGATGTTACAAAGCTATTGACTTTCCAATGTTTTGTGATCTTTCTGTCACCTACTTAGCCTTCTTTTGAATCGAAAACATAGATTTTCTAACACGCCTTACCCAACATGTTCGAGAACATTGGAACACTGACTTCTCTTTCCATAAAGCCTAGGTCCGGAAAGGGCGAGGCGATTGGATTTGGAAGGGATTTTCTTGGAATTTCCAAAAGAAATGTCAAGAATGACTTGCTTTGCTAGTAAAAATTTGATTTGGAGAGAACTGGAACGCTTTTTTCTGGTAAAAAACGAGTTGAGTATGGTAGGAAATGAAGCGGAATTTGATTGGATTCAAAGGGCAAGTGAGCAGATTTTGAAGAAACGAGGGAAAACGGTTTTCCAGCAATCACAAGCAGCTTTTAGCAAACAAAAATAAAAAGGAAACGGAGTTCCCAGCTTTGCGCAAAATATGTTCAAAGAAGATCCATAGTGATGGAGGATGATGAATTAGGGTTGGTGAACAAATAGAAGAACAGCAAAAACAGGGGAGTTCTTTGAAACGGGAAGAAAGGTTTCTAAAAGGATGAGAGACCTGAAAGAAGATGCATATAGGGAAGATAAGACTCCGTTGAAAGTGCGAAAATGTAATTCATCAAGTGAGAAAGAGCCGCAACTCTTCTCCGACCCCTCTCTCTTGTTGGCCGGCTCCTCATCAAAGTTTCGTCCGACTGACAACTTGGCGCCTGCTGCTTCCTCTTTGGGGATTTCGGTTTGGGGATGAGAGAGAGGGAGAAGCTGTCTGTTTGGAGGATTTGGACATGTTTTCAACAAATTCACTGAAGTTCTCTGAAAGAGAAAACGTCGACTTGACACCTATTGAGGTACTTCAGACTTGAGCAAGAGGTGTTCAGGGCTGAAAGGCACCGCGTTTTTAGACTTTTCGAAGCCTTTTTAGAACATAAAATATCCCGAATAAAACAGAAAGAGCTACCAAAGAAAGATATCTAACATGAGAACCATAAAAAACCAAAAAAATGGGAAATATTCGACGACTACAGCCAATAAAATGGGGGAAAATTGGAGACCATTACTCAGAAAAGGAGAAGTGCCGGAAAGAGCAAGAAAGAGTGAAAAAGAGCAAGAATGGTCAAAGATGAACTAATTATTTTTCATATAAAGGAAGCCACAGGGGGGAAAGGAAGGGAATCAAAGATTTCCTGGGTCTGGGAAAGTTGTCAAACCTTGATAACTGACTACGAGAAGCCACCTTTTCTCCGACGTAGATCAAAAATACTGAGAATCGGATTAACCCCGGTCCTAGGTGCACTGGCTTAGAATAGAATGGAACAGAACAAGAAAACAATGAGAACGAAGAATAACGAGAACTAGTGGTTTGGTATCAGAGAACCGATGCGACTGATTGGTCAGAAGAGGTGTGTAACTTTGATGTGGCATTTCATTTTGAAAAACAGGGATGAGAATATGAGTATGAGATTTAAGGGGGATTCTGATGTAAGCCTTACAACTTTAGTGAATGATAAGCACAAAGAACGGAGGTGGTTGAAACGATGAGTAAGTGTTGAATCATCCGGCAAGATTGGATAGAGATCTGCAACAGAATCTGAAAGTTGTGTTTTGCTGGAAGGCTCTGATTCATGGGCCTTCGTGGTTTCTACGTTCTGTTAACAGACGAACTAACTTCCTGACAGCATAGATTCGATTCGCACCATCAGAAAGGCTTGATCCGTAACCTCTAAATGGATGTACAAGTTCCAAAAGATGATGTATCTAACTGTCTAGGCCCTCAAATCACTTCAAATTTTGAGAAGACGTTGGATGCTTCTTTTTGGAAATCCCTGAAACATCCATCTTTCCCTCGAATTCCTAGTCATCACCGATCAATGCAAAGCAACATGGTTGTAGACATAACTCCTCTCGGAAGAAGACGGTTGACAAGGCACACTCGAGCTGCCATCCCCCATCCCCCTCTCCGCAGGATATCCCCCTCTTCGAACTGTGCACTCTTTCCAAAATGTTTCCCGGTAAAGCGGGGAGGAAGAGTACACACTGTATACGCCCCCTCGGAGGCTTACGGGAATCTTCGCTTCATCCACTTGTTGAATAGGGTGCGCAAACTTTGTGTAACACTTTTGCTTCTCTTGCCTGCTCGGCACACAAATCCTTTTTACTTTTTTACCCGAGTTTTTAGTTTTTTTCTTATCTGGGTTGTTGGATTGGTTTGGTTTTCGGACAAGCAATCCATTCTATCATTCGGTCTTTCAGGGTCTTGTTCACACTCTTCTCTCCAACTTACTTTCTGTAATCATGTCTGACGAGGAATAGTGAGTTTTCGAACTGATTAGAATCCTCTAAACATCTTCTTGTTTCAGCTCCGAGTACGAAGACGAGGAGGTGGAAGAGGAGGAGGTCGAAGAGGTCGAGGAGGCCGAAGCCGAAGAGGAAGAAGTCGCCGAGGAGCAAGAGGACGAGAGGTTCAAGAGAGCTTCTGTCGACACCACGGCGACCGGCGGACCCGCGACGCCGGCTGCTGCTTCGCATGCTCCTGTCTCTTTCGAGTACTACTTCTATTTCTTTCCTATCTGAAAAAGTTTCCGGGTGGTCTTCTCTTTTGATTTTCCTTTCTATTTGAGACCACCAATCTTTCTAATCATATCCGATCGGCTGCGGCGCGACGGTTATGTTTGCACTTTTTCAAGCACCCTTCTTTTCACTACTCTCCCATCAATTTTCATGCTCTATTTTTCCATTCCAGAGGCGAGAACCTCAATGAAGCCGAAAAGGCTATGCTTGCCGCCAAGAAGCGTCACGAGAACGACGAACAGGCCAAGCTCCAAGACTACGAGGATCGTCGTCGTACCGAGAGAGAGAAGGAGGAGGAGGAGCTCCGTAAGCTGAAGGAGAAGCAGGAGCAGAGAAAGTTGGCCAGAGAGCAGGAGGAGCGTGAGGCTGCTGAAAGGAAGCGTCAGGATGAGGAGAGAAGAAAGAAGGAGGAAGAGGAACGTAAGGCTCGTGCTGAGGAGGAGAAGAAGAGAAAGGAGGAGGAGAAGCTGAAGAAGGCTCAGATGATGGGAGGAGGATTCCCAGGACAACAGGGAGGAAGAAACTTTGTGATCAACAAGAAGGAAGAGTCCGCTGGAGTTGGAGACCGTTTCGGAAACATCGTGCAGGCTAAACAAGAAATGGGAATGACCAAGGAACAGCAGGAGGAGGCCAAGAGCGTCTTTATGCAGGGAATCCGTAAGAACATCCCAGACTCGTCCAACATTCTTCCAAACGACATGAAGGCCAAGATCAAGGAGCTCCACCAGCGTATCTGCAAGTTGGAGGCACAGAAGTACGATTTGGAGAAGAGACATGAGAGACAGGAGTATGACGTAAGGGATTATAAACTGGGAAAGTACTAAAAATGAATTTTTAGCTGAAAGAACTGAACGAGAGATCTCGTCAAGTCGCGAGAGCCAACAACGCCAAGAACGGCCAGGTCAGCTCTGATGACACTGGAGGCAGACATCCACCAAAGGTCCAAATCTCGTCCAAGTACGATAGACAGATCGACAGAAGAAACTTCAAGGAGCGTCGTTCCGTTTATGAGAACGTAAGCATAACATTCCTCCCTGCAAATCTAACCTGTTTTGTTTCAGAAAGCCGCGTTCCCCTGCTTCCCGGGAATCGCTCCACCACCAGCTCTCTACGAGAAGGTGATCAAGAAAATGGACTACGAGATCCAAGAGGAACTCGACCGCGCCGAGGAGGAAGAAGAAGAGGATTATTAGATAAACTCTTTCTTATGTTTTCTGTGTGTTTTTATACTTTCTCTTCTCAAATTTTGTATCTTTCTCTATTCATCGACTGTGCAACAACAACAACACCTTCCTTCCGTATCCGTTATACATTGTGAATGAAAGTTTGAAGTTGTCAAATTGTTATCAGTTATGTACATACGTATCAACCTCAATGTTAATGTTCTTTCCGTTATAATTGAGTGGTTTCTTGTCGCCTCTGACGGAAAAAGACGACGCGAAGAGGAAACGTGGTTGGGTTATCAGTGGAGTTCAATGAAAACTGCACAAAAAACAGGGAATTGCGGTTGGTTCTGATGTTTGGAATGGGGGCAGAAACTAGGAAAAGGTGTTACTCGAAAGTTTTAATAGTTCAGAGCCAATTATCAGTTGATCTGCAGCTAGAATCTACTGAACTTACAAACCCCGGAGAATGAGCAAAAAATGCCGGGAATTCTTGTCTATTTCGGGGCGAATGACACTTTTTCACACTTTTATGATGTTTTTATGTCCATTTCAGTCTTTTACGACTGCGGAAACACCCTCCAAACACAATCTAAACAACCGGAACTGTTATCAGTCACTCCCAAAGAACCTAAGCTTCAAAGTTCGGCACCTAAGACAAAACCACCTTTGAAAGAAGAGAGAGGTCATACATACATCAAATTTACATTCATAAAGACAAGACTTTGAAATTTACAACCTTCTTCAGGACCGCTCCGTTGCTCTTTTATCACCGAGCAGCATGCCTGATTCAATTTGCCAACCGACCGAAGCGGCAAGTGATAACAGGCAAGAGCGTCGTGTCGCTTCCACACTTTTACGAGGCACTCTTGGTTTTTAGTCCTGGCACCTTGTTCCGGCCTCCCAGTGGATCAATCGATTGTTGGTAGCAAGCAGAACGAGTGAGCCCGGAGGACCAGAACAGAGCAAAAAGATGTCGGACGACGAGGTGGACAGACCGAGACAAGTGTAAGTGATTACCTAATCAGCCTATCGTCCTTTCTGTTGACTCATTGTCTTTTCGATGACACCAACGGCAAATTTAATCCGCTGATTGGTTGGGTTTCCGTCGTTTTGGTTGTCAAACCACGTACCTTCTATACTCCTTTCACTCCTTCAGTATGTCATTGATAATAAGATCATTTCCATCATGATTCCTGAAATTCCCCGGAAAACTGAGCGTACTGAAACTGAAATTGACTATGGCAGACGGCCGACGTACGCGAAAAAGAGGAAAGAGAAGAAGGATGTCGTGTTCTACACAAACTTCGAAGAGGTCCTCCAGAAGGTTAATGCGTTTGGACCGTATCAGATTTTCTGCTTTATTGTGATTCTTTATGCATCTATTGAATGGGCAGGTGAGTGAGTTTGATTTGCGTTTTGTTCAAAACTTTTGTTTCAGGAAACTCCACTTTCATGCATGTCCTTGGATCGTTTGAGCCGGATTGGAACTGCACATTGGCCAATAATCACACAACCACTAGTAAGTTTTCTGTTTTTCTATTCAAAATATGAAATCTGATTGTTTTCTTTAAGTCAATGCTCCCACCAACGACTCAAGTTGCGCGTACATCAAGAAAAACTGCAAAAGTCTGACCGCCATTGTAAGTTTTTTACTTTCAAACAAGATCACGATGTAGTAAACTTTCAGAAACAAAACCTGGAATTCTTCTCGCTCGTCGGTCAATTCCAACTGATTTGTGATGATAGCAACAAAGTAGAGTACATTGAAGTGATCATGGCGGGATCTTCGGTATATTTTTTCTAACTATGTAACATCCCTTGATCGTTCTGATTTCAGTTGATCGGCAGTATCATTGGAGGACACATGGGAGATCATTTCGGTCGTCAAACCATCTTCTTCACTGGAGAACTCCTCATCATTGTCACTTCTATGATGTGCACGGCAGCCCGGTCCTGGATTGCCTTTGCAGCTATCCAGGGAGTCAATTGTTTCCTTTATGGAGTCATTGAAACAACTTCGCTGACAATGATGATGGAGTACACTTCTAACAAGTACCGAGTGATCATGGCGAATGCATTCCAATGGCCTATTGCCTACATGACCATCGCCCTCATTGCTTTCTTGACTAAGGGATGGCAGACCTACTTTGTCTTCCTCAACTTGGTCTCTTCTCCACTGGCAATCGGATTCATGTTGTTCCTAGAGTCCCCAAGATGGTTGATTGCAAGAAATGACTTGAGTCAGGCTTGCGATGTACTCAATGACATTGCACAGAAGCGATGGAACAACACCAAGGCGAAGTTCACTACCAAGGACATTTCAGCGATCCATAAAGCTGAGAAACAGGGCTTCTACTGGTTCTACCACTTGTTCAGTACCAAGAGACTTGCCAAGCAATCTTGCCTTCAGATTATCTCTGTGCTCACATATGCAATGGTCTCTAACACGTATCTCTTCACTGTTTCCGGACTTCATGGTGAGTATCCACATAAGATTTTCTTAACATTTAATCTTCTTAGATTCCGCCATCATGTTCACATTCCTCGATGGAGTCTGCCGTCTTGCCGTCCCTGTCATCATTGTAATCTTCGATATCATGGTTCCAAGCTTCGGAAGAAAGATCCAATTCCTCGGATCCCTTGTGATTGAGGGAATCCTCTTTGGAGTAGTCATTGCCCTGATTGCCACTGGAACATGCACCTATGATTCTCGAGCTGTCACCATCCTTGTAGTCATCACGACCATGATCAACGACTGTATCTTCTGGATCAATATCGTTCAAATCACTACTCAGCGATACCCAACTGTCATCAGATGCATTGCTTTCGGATTCCTCCACTCCTTCAGACACATTGGTGCTATCATTGGATTTGTGATCCTCCGTCCGTTGCTGACTTCTAGCTGGTCTACGGGTGCTTTCGTGATCCCTGAAGCTATGATTGTCTTGACGTTCATTTGCGGATTCTTCTTCCAGCCAGAAACTAAAGGAAAGGCTTTGATGGACCAAATGGTGGAGGCGAATTATGGAAGACTGGAAAACGAGTTGCCACGCGCATTGATCAGGTATACACATAATCCCATTTGCTCCCTTCTTATCAGTTATCATTTCTTATCATTCCAGGTTGGCCGCTGGCCACAAAGTCGCTCAAATGGAGGTTCGGGACCAGTACCGAAAAGAGATGGAGCAAGCAAAGTACGCCGAAAGGAAAGGAGAGAAAGTTGAGAGTCCATGGGTTTTCAAAGAGAAAGAAGAGCCGCAGGGAGTCAAGGAGGATTGATAAGTGATAGGAAGTATGGAATAGATATGTTTCGATTGGTTCTTTGTTTGTGTAAATATTTATTTTCTTCTTTTTCTGTGTTCAAAAGGAGGATAATGACTGCCTTTCAGTCAAACTACCTGATTGAGCTGAATGACATGCATCATCTTTGTCGACAGGATCTTGTACTCTCTTTCTCTATTCGTGAAACTCATTTGGTTTTATAGAACGGGTCGATTTGAAGTGATCGAGTCAACTTCCGTCTATGAGTAACCGGAGTACACTTGAAGAAACAGAAAAGGGGAGTTGTGCTTCTTGGCCCGATTCTCCGAAGAGAAACGGTTGATCCCTTTCGCCACGAAGAGGCGAAGCACGTGAAAGGGAAAAGGTTTTTGTCCAACCGAGGACTGGGAAAAAATAACAAGACGGTAATGAAGACCTCCCCTTCAGAATACTAGAAGGCTCGGTTAAAACAAGACGGTAATG
>LR537706.1:623232-636480 GCA_900883565.2 Caenorhabditis panamensis | reverse complement strand
ACGAAACGGCAATGAAGACCTCCCCTTCAGAATACTAGAAGGCTCGGTTAAAACAAGACGGCAATGAAAACGGGAAGAGCGAAAACAGGTACGGCAGCATGCGACGAGTGTGGTGGACTGAATGACGAGAAAGACGTAAGGTCAATAACTCATTGTCAGATATTGACGATCTCAATGATCAATACCTTGTGGTGCGTACGTCTCTTGTCTGCACCCTCCTCGGTCCGCACCCTCTCTCCCCTCTCTCCCTCCCCCTCTATCGTTTTATGACACGTGTTTTGATGATCTTTCCGGAAAGTACCTAAGTTTGTTTTCTCCGTTTTGTGAAAGGAAGATTCATTCAAAAGTAGTTACTCGTCGTTTTAATACATAGAAGATGGTCGTGAGATTTAGATCGAAGGAAAGTTCTGATGTTTTGTAGGTTTTAGTCCAGTCCAATTGTTCTTGTGAGAAGGTTGATTCGGCTGACAACATTCTCAAAAACAGACGGTTTTCCCTCGGGGAACTTGTCATCGCACCCGGTTTTCCCGTACGGAGGTACCTGGAATACAAACGTTTTGTTTTGTCAAGTACGTCACGCTTCAAGTGTTTTGTGTATACTTTTGTGTCTACTCACCTTCACCCCAAAGTAATGCCTGTGATCCCAAGTGTAACTGTCGGATTGATCGATGAAGAACTTTATCCGGTCGGAACACGCAAAGTCTTCATTCTTTGGAGCCCCGAGACATTCGACATAGTGTGCGCCTGGAGACATCTCATCAGGATACCAGATCTCGGTTCCATGATGATAATAGTCTTGATGATCCGCATGACACGGTTTCGCTCCTCCTTCATGTTCAGAGATGAAGGTTTGGTTCTTATGACAAGCTGGCATATGGGGGACAATGTCTCGACGGAAGACTACTCGATAGGTGTTGGGGAGCAGGGCATCGAAGTTACCGGCGAATTGTCGGTTACCGACTCTTGGCTGACCGAAGGTGTAGGTCAGGATTTGAGAGCCACTTCTGTATCCTTGTTTAGCAGTTCTGGCAGCGGCAAGAGCAGCAAGAGCTCCGCCGAGAGAATGACCAGTAAAGGTGATTGTGTAGTCCTGAAAGGAATCTTCTGATATTCAAAAAAACTTGTAAACACTTACCGCCCACTTCTCATTAGTAATAACTTTCTCAATCTCCGGCCAGAGCACCAAATGAGCATTCAAAAAGTATCTGTTCACATCTCCCATATCGAAAAAGTCAACTCCATTTCCAACTGATTGCCAGCCTTCTAGAAGAAGTTGACTCTTGGATTTGGTGCCACGGAAGACAACAATGATTCGTTTGGCGTGCTCGGATACCACTAAAGATTGAAATCAATAGGATCACGCTCTGAAAATGGGCGAAATGACTTACCAACAAACGCCGCACAGGTACTATCCAAGTGATCGCAACTCTTCGTCTCCAAAGTCTCGATATGGAAGTTCTCTCCGTTTCCGAAAGATCTGAACTATTTTGATAACTTTTCAATTTCTAATCTCAGAGAAAACTCACTTATTGATACACGGAACATGTTTTGTTCCATACGACGCCGCCGCCAAGTTCACAAGTCTTCTGGCTTCTGCATCATCGTACCCGGTTTGTTTTCCAAGGGGAATTGCAAAAAGACAAGTGAGAAATGGTAGGAAAATCAGAAGGTGCATTCTAAAAGGTTTCAGTTTATAAAACAGGTGGAACGGGGGTCAGGGAACAGAGAAAGAAAGAAGAGACGGGTCAATGAAGCAAGTTGGCGTTGATCTTTTATCAAAACATTCGGGTGGTAAGGTCAGTTTAATGTTTGCTATCGAAGGGTTTGTTCCCTTTTTTGTAGTTCCCATCAGTAAATCACAAAACCAACACAGCACATGTGTTCCCAGTCCATTTACATAAATAGAACCATTCATAACACGCATATTTGAATATTCAAAACCCCAAAAAAACAGCGAATTGTTAGCGAGAAGGGCGCAAACACACACACAGACACACTGACTTTTGTGTTGTATCCCTGAGGAACCGGTTGTTGTGTCACCTTCGGGAGGAGGACACGGTTGGACTGTGGACGTTGGGAGTGAATGGACATGGAAGGAAGGAGGATTAGGGCGAGAAGATGGGACAATTAGGGTGTTGAGAACATAATGGGTTGGAAGATGTTGTTCTGTTGAAGTCGAAAGGAAAGGGGATCCTGGAACAGGCAATTTGAGCTGAAAATCGAACGAACAGATTACCAACTGATCTCTTGATCATTTCGCAACGTCATATTGTGCTTTGGTAGTTTGTAGCCTATCTGATTCACCCATGAGCAGAGGTTTCAGTGTTCACACAAGAGAGAAAACAGCGAAAAACAGATTTCGTGTCGAGACCCGTCGCGTGTCACAAGTAACGTGTGAGACTTCTTTTCACAAAGATCACTCAGACTAATTGTTAGCTTCAAAAATAGGACTTTAGTCTCGTCATATCCATAACACACATCAACAGGTGAAATCTGAAATCCCCCGAATTTCTTCCCCCAACTTCCCCCAACAATCATTCTCAAAATGACTTGTGTTTCTCGTGGGTTGTATGCTGAATCTGATGATTTCTATATCCTATTTCTACACATTGCTTCTGTTTTTCAAGTCCCCATCAATTTGCTAGGCTTTTACTTGATAATTAACAAGACACCCAGTAAAATGGAAGGTGTGAAGTACGCAATGCTGCTGTTACATTCAACGTATGGTTTCTTGCTGTTTATGATTATACGCTTACAGTTTGTTTCAGATGTACTTTCATGGACGTTTCCCTGAACGTTCTCGTAATGCCATACGTTGTGTTTCCGGCCGCCAGTGCGTACGGGACCGGGCTGCTTGTATGGTTCGGTATTTATTATCCACCTATGCAAGCATACATTGCTTTTTGTCCCATTATGAGTTTGGCAGCAGCATTAGTGGTTTTCTTCGAAGACAGGTACAACCGGTTGGTCCGTCACGACGCGAATACCCGGGAACGGAGCATCAAGCGAATTGTTTCTCATGGAATCAACTACTTTCTAGTACTTTTCGGAACGGCGTTCATCTTGATGGACATTCCAGATCAAGAAGAAGCAAAGAAGAGAGACATGTTGGAGTTTCCCTGTTTGCCACCGAAGTTCACAGAGCAACCCGGATACTTCAAGCTTGCAAGCAGCTTGGTTTACATAGTTCTACCTCTGGCTTTCATATTGTTCATCAGCATGGTACAATGCTTCTATTACGTTATCGGAACTGCTCTAGAACTGTTCCGGACCAAAGCACAATCCAAACGAACGTCGGATATGCAGAAGAAGTTCTTCTTCTCCCTATGTCTACAAGTCGCTGTTCCCTCTGTTGTCATCGTTACCCCTTGCATCTACATCCAAATCACTGCTTCTATCGGTTACCTAGATCTTCTCTTTGCTAATATCACCATGTTCATGATTACTCTGCACGGACTTGTCAGCACAATCACTATGATTGTCATTCACAAACCATATCGGCTTGCTGCTTTATCTTTGTTTCGTATAAGACGTTCTGTTCCAGTTACCCCCATGTTAGTTGCCAGAAGTGTTGATTCAAAGTAAAACATATTTGGTTCTCGGTTTCTGTTGTTTTCTTTTCTGATACTGTTCACAATGAAACGTTGATATTGATTCGAGTGAGTTGAGCAGCATGTGATGACATTTCACCTGCTTCTTTTCGTTGAGTAACAGCTGCAAACATACTTCAGTTCTGTCGGTTCAGAAAGCTTTATTTCGATACAGTACAATTTCTCGCCACTAACATAGGAGTTTGGTTCAAAACAGCTTCAGGGCAGTTCCTATAGCGTAATAGAGACATTAAACCAAACAGAAAAACATTATAGAAGCTTGAGGTAGAACTATAAAAACCATGTTGTTATCCGCGAGCTTCAAGTATCCAGGTTTCTCTGTAAACTTTGGCGGCAAACAGGGAAACTCCAGCAGGTCTTTCTTCTTTGCTTCTTCTTGATTTGGAATGTCCATCAAGCAGAATGCCGCTCCGAAAAGGACTAGAAAGTAGTTGAATCCATGACATATAATCCGTTTCATGTTGTGTCCCTGTTGGAATCGAACCAATCGGTGATACCTGTCTTCGAAGAAAACAACTAACGCAGCTGCCAAGCTGAAAATGGAGGTGCCAGCAATGTATGCTTGGACTGGAACGGGAACACCAAACAATTGAAGCAGTCCTTGCACATATCCACTGGCCGCCGGATATACAATGTATGGAATTACGAGAATATTAAAAGTAACGTCCATGAAAGTACATCTGGAACCATCTGATCTGATATAAACAGCAAGAAATCATACGTTGCATGTAACAGCAGCATCGCATACTTCACACCTTCCATTCTCTTTGGTGTCTTGTAAATTATTAAGTAAAAGCCTAACAGATTCATGGGGACTTGAAACATAGAAGTAATGTGTAGAAATAGGTTATAGAAATCGTCCGTTTCTACATACCAACCACGAGAAACACACCGCATGTCGAATAAATGAGAATGATTTGGGTGAGTTGGGCGAGATATTAGGGCATTTCTTTCACCTGTTTCGACTATGATCTTTGTGATCTTTAGACAAGTAAACTAGCAGAAAAGAAGCATAACTTCTGGTTTTCAACCCATATCCACCTTGCAATCATCGTATCCAACTGTCCAAATCCCTAATCTCTCGAAACAAGTCGATAAGATACCCCATTGTGAACCAGTTTCCCCCACTTTCAGACAGGCAGGACTTATGAGTTGGCAGAAAGGATAACTTTTTACATGCACAAGTCTAACTCATACAAATAAAGGCACTTTGATAAGCTTTTTCATTACAAAAAAGAAACAAGAAATGAAGAGAAGGGTGGACGAGGAGGGTGGACGGTGAGGTGCTGGTGCGGAGGCGGCTTCGTGTGGTGACTGGGTGCCCAATTGCGCTGATCTGACGATGTGTTGCCCTGGAAGTATGAATTGAACTACGGGAAGGCTCAAGTACGGAGAAAATGCATAGAAAAATTGACCTGACAATGTTGGTTCCGGATGGTTGTCGTTGAAGCCGGACTGTCAGGGCGCAATGTAGAGAAGAATGGCTGACGAGATGGAACCGCTGAAAGTACTCACTAACTACGGGAATACTAAGTGAAACGGATCAATAAGAGGAAAAAATGACCTGGAAAAAAAAAAGATGGGAGTCCAGAATGACGTTGTGGGCGGGATCCGGGAAGCAGGCGCTGAACAGTGGTCGACGAGTTACTAGTCGACGTCGTTGAGCGTCGGGTAGACGGTGTCTTGCTAGTCGCGCTTCGACGGTGGAATCAGATGTTTCGGCAGGTCGGCTTGCAGTTTATGTCCTACAAAGAAAAACACATGATGTCCTGTCAAACGAGCAGAAAACTCACTTTCCAACACCAAATTGATGAAGAAGTTGGCCATAGAAACTCGTCGCCGTCCAACATTCTATCCTTATCAACAGTCGACAGTTTCCACACATCTCCGAGCACAGAGTCCGGCAGTTCGCTGTTCACCATGTGCTCCTTGGCGGCTCTTCCACTGAGATATCCGTTCACCGGCTCAAGGCTCTCGAATGTCGAATCGACCGACGTGCGCTCACGGTTGACGATCCATCCGCTCCTGTCGGCGCCCTCGAATCCTTCTTCCTGAAAATAGAAGAGATTGCATTGAAAACAAAGAAAAGAAGGAATGGGAATGAATGATAGCAATCGTATTCTGTCTGTACACAAAGAAAGCGATTGGGAATGTCAGGTGACTCAAGAAAGAGAATGGAGGAAGGAATGAATGCATGTGAAGAGAAACGAGAAAACAAGGATTCGGCGGTGTTCTAGAAATCACAGGGTTTCCTTTGAATAGTACTCACTCATCAGAATCGGGAGTCTCCGCTTCGGTCGTCTGGCTGAAAACCCCTTCTCTAACGGCCGGATCGGCATCAGCTTCGTCGGCTCATGGTGGTGCGGACGTGAACTTTGGTGAGACGGGCACGCTTGACGTTCTGCTTACACTTCACGGAGCGACGAAGCTTCTCTTCCTTCAGAATCTTCCGCACCATCTTTTCGCTTTCTTCGAGCTTCAGAGGGAAAGTGTACTCGTCGCGCATCTCTCGGATACACTCCATGCAGATGTCTTCTCTGAAATCACACATTCACTGGCGATAAAACCTTTTTGAAACTTACGCTGTGAACACGGACACTTCTCGGTCTCTTTCCGGTTCCGGGAACACTTTCTCTCCATTGTCGTAGACGAGTTTGACTCGGAAATGGTACTCGCGGAGCTCTAGTCACTGCTTTGACGTCTCCGTGGAGAATCGAATCGATCGACATCTTTCCATGTCGATCCTGTTCTTGTTGTGACGTTCGGTGGCTCTTCTTCGGTTTCAATCTCGACGGCACTCTTCCGAAGTCGATGCACACGGTTCGGCAGCCATGTCAGCTTCAGAAGCAGCGATTGCAGCGGCCAGCGCTTCGTCGTTATCATCACTCTTCTTCTTCTGATCTTCCTCTTTCTGCTTTTCCTTCTCTACCTCCTTCTGTTTCTTCTTCTCTCCTTTCGCAACTTTGTATTCCTGAGCATACACGTCAAGCAGAAGAGCAGTAGGCAAAAAAGCGATCTCATTTGTCCTGTCGGAACTTCTCAATGTGAGTCTCCAGCTTCCCATGAGTCTGTTTCCACTTGTCGTTTCGTCTCTTCAGATCGTACAATCTCTTCTCGCTCCTCTCTATCTTATTCTTCGTCTGTCCCTCAAACAAATCCTCGATCTGCTGTTTCGCTTCAGCAGTCAACTCCTCCGGAGGCAGAATCGGATGAGAAATAGGCAGTGTGGCGTCTTTCTGACGATACAGCAATCCGTAGCACGCATTCTGATCTGTCGGTGGTTTCTCCTTTTCCTTCCTCCGGCTACTCTTCTCGCTTCTCGAAGTGATTGGTTTCTCGGTTCCGGGCTCCCTCCTCTTCCGAGTGCATAACAGCGATGAAGCGATCGGCCGATGCAAATTCCCGGGAAATCCGACTCGAGAAGATAGCGGATGACGACGGTCTTTCCGGTGGAGTACTGCCCGATGAGCAGGATTATCGGCTTCGCATCGAAATCCGGGTCATCTGGAAAGGGTTGAGTTAACATCCAGCAGGCAGCAGAAACTGGAAACTCACCGAGAGCAGGAATGTGGAAGTCGTGGCACTTGTGGTACTCCTCGAGTGGCAGAAGCATCTGCTTGTAGATCTTGCGGAGTCCCTCGGAGACTGCTTCCAGCACCTCCTTGTTCTTCTTCTTTGATGAGTCGTCGCCGAGCCACGAGAACACGCTTCGAGTCTTCTTTCTCGTTTGACTTCTGGAAAATGGGAGAATTAAGGAGATTGAATCGAGTACATAGAAATAAAGGGGGTTTCAGATTAGAACGAGAACAGAAACGAATCCATCTCCGTCTACATGCAGAAAATTTAATTAATTACTTCAGATTGCTTGATTTTGACAAAATTTTCGATTTTCCGCCGAAACTTGACGAAAAACAAGCGGAATTTCTGGAAGTCACATTGAAACCGGCAGAACTAGCAAGAAGATGCTGGAAACACGCGAAAAAGGCAGGAAATTGAGCGAAAAATGCGAAAAATCAGCTGGAAATGGTCGAATTTTGATAAAATTCCGGCTACGCGACTGTCGAAAAAAGTAAAAAAACTCAGGCGGCTGAGGATTTTCAGTGGATTTCTAGGCCAGTGTACTTGGCGCCAGTTCAAAATAGACAAATTTCCACCAATTCATCCAGTTTTTCCCCGATTACAGGGTGAAAATCCAATTTTTCATAGCAGAATGTTTAAATTGATAGTTTTTCTATCTCAAACGCAACGAATCCATTACAGTAGCCCAGTTCTTGGAGAGATTTGCTATCATGATTTGATGTTACCTAGTGACCGAAAAAGTGTCACAAGGTATAGTTTAGGACCCGGAGAACATTCCCTAGAGACCTCCAAACAATTGAATGAAGAAAATTGGTACCTTCTGAGGTCCTGGCGGGTGGAGCAGTCGAGACGAGACGAGGAGTGGTGGGATGTGGCTTGACGAGGTGGGCGGAGTCGTTGAACGAGAAGTCGTGGCAACGGAGGTGTCGAATGGATCCTGAAACATGAATGATTGAAGAGAGTGAAACGGAGAGAAAGTACACACGGAATCACGCAGAAGGCTTGAATTTTCAGAGAATAGCGGCAGCAGAAATGGAACAATGTCAAAATATCTCGGATTCGCTTGTTTGCTTCTTGTGAAATGAGTCATTTGCAGCGGTAAAAAGCAAAGAAACGCAAGAGAAATCATCAAAAGAGCTCGCGAAACCCCTCAGAACCCCGTTGGCAAGAGCACAACATAAGCAACCACCAGGTGGTCTGGCGAATGGAATGATCGAGATGACCGAGGAGAGGGTGACATGACACTACAAATCAGGAAAATGGCGGGCACGCGGGCGCGGGAAGATCATTCGGTGTCCCGCAGGTTCAACACAGACATGCAAGAGACCGACCGACCCTCTCAACAAAGGGGGAACGGGGGTCCCACACCCACTACCTGTTTCGCTTCGGAAAGGGAGAGGGCGAGGTGAGGGCTACGCTGGTCTCAAAGTGCGCCCCAATGAGAAATATCTGACTGATATTGGCCCTCGATGTCTCTTTTAGATCCATATCTCATTTCCAGAGGTACAGTCCACCTGCCGTCGTGTCTCTTCTTTGACCGGACCTTGCAGTTTCCGCCTATTTGGTGGCTGTTTCCTCCGTTAACGTCTCTCACTGTCCGTTTTCTTCTTCCGAATCTCTCGTATCTCATGTTCCCGATTCTTTCCTTGACAAAAATCCTAATTCCCTGTTTCCAGGACCTCCACTCCACGTCCCCACGCCACCCCACAGCACCACGACACCAGCCACCACGACACCAGCCACCACGGAGCCACCAGGAGCAGCCGGATCAGCGACCAGGAGGACGGATTCGACGAGCAGGATGATAGGTCAGTCTGTATTGGGTGGGTTAGATCTAGTCACTCCCCATTCCCCACTTCTCGATTCTGACTCTAAGGCCACGCACCGGGACTCTAGGCATTTCCCCTCACCTCTCCACCCTCCTCTCTAGGCCACGTGCCCCGGTAAGGTCACCGAAGCGATGTGCACGCTGAGGGATCGTCCGGGGAAGCCAGCCTAACACGCTGCCAGCGGTACGCACACTGCTTCTCCGGGGGCAGTGTCGGCAGATCTGCGGACTGTTGGTCACTGGGTCGGACATGCACTTCTATCCACCCAGTTCGACCTCGTAAACGGGAGTTTCGCCCTCCTAATCTTTGATGAGAGGTAAGGGGGCACTTGGAGAGGCGGGGAAACGAGCCCAAGGGTAGGCCGAAAGCAATAGTTTTGTGGACGGTCCTAGTCGTAGTGGTACGCGGTCACCCTTCGGGGTTGGTCCGGCAGTCCGCGGGCTGTTGGGCACAGTTCTGGGACGTCACTGGTGCTTGCACTGGCATTTGCCTTCGGGCACTTGTCTTTCCCGTTCTGTGTCCACGTCGAAAGCAAGGGTTAGAATGAGAAGAAGTGAGGACCACAATGGGGAGTGGCTAACTTTAGAAACTCTAGTTCAATTTCGTTTCCGCACTTTTGTTTTTTCATGTACACACTCGCCACGGGACAACGACGGAGGAGGAGCAGGATGAGAAGAGATGCGCCTACGACGACGACGACGAATGGATTGGAGATTGGAGAGGATGAGCGGAGGATCGAGGAAGAGGATGGAAACGGAGAGGAGATGCGCCAACAACGACGACAACGACAAGGAGCAGCGGAAGATGGAAAGGATGGAGAAGGATCGGAGAGGATGCTGATGTGGAAGAGGAGTGATGCACCCACAACGACTACGACGACGAGGTGCAGAAAGGAGAAAGGAGTCCGCTTCGGAAAGCGTGCCAGCTGGCTGGTAGGTGAGTTTGTTTTTCTTTTCTTTTTTATCCGGGCGGGAAAGGTACTCCTCTTTACGGAGGTTGATTCACCCCGTGCCGAAGACCGGGCGGGAAAGGTACTCCTCTTTATGGAGGTTGATTCACCCCGTTCCGGTGGGTTCTTCTCAGGCTTCTTACCCGTCCATGGCCGGACAAAAAGAACCTTTTCCCTTTCATGTGCTTCGCCTCTACGTGGCGAAAGGGATCCACCGTTTTGGCTCTTTAGAGATACTTGTTCGAACACTAGGCTAACCATCCTTTAGAAACATGATTTAGGGATGTGGACCCAAAAAAACCAAGAGAAATCGGGATTTGGGATATTTCTCGACCTTGGTTTTGGTCACTGCCTAAATTTCAGCACATTTTGCTCTTGTAAACACCAAAAAATTCAAAATTCTCTATCAATTCGAACAGGTGTGCCTTTGGGGTCGAAACGGGCCAAGAAGCACCTCTCTCTCCGTTCCTGCTCCCAATTTTGATTTCAAAAACTTCAATTTCTATCTTTTTGTCTTTTCTCGAGCATACGGGCCTAGACTAAACTTCCGACGACTCGAATGTACCTTTTAGAAATCAAAACACTCACATTCGGTCGTCGCGCACGTTCCTCAGCACCAGTTCCACTGCATTTCGAATATCCGTCGTGTCGCCATCGATTCCTTTCTCCTTTCCCAGTGACTCGCTCTTTCTTCTTTTGAGGCATCCAAACTGGCATGTTCATCGTGGCTCCTGTCGTTGCGGATGGCGTGACGAACGGGTTGGGCATCGCTTCTTGTCCAGGAAGAGGAGAAACTGAAATCTTTAACTGCATTCAGCTGATTTGCACGAGAAAAACATACCAATCGACGACTTCGACGCAGCTTCTCTTCGCTTCCCCACCAGCTCGTTGGTTTACTTCCCAACACATCGAAACTGACGAATGGATGCACGATTTCGCTGAAAATTCATCACAAAGCCGATATTTTCGGATAAAACACTTATCTAATACTGACGGGGCCCTTCTCGAGTCAGTTGGCAGCGACGAAGACGTTGTGGGAACAGAGCAGGCAGCGGGTCTCGTCCATCCAGAAGGAAAACTGAAAATTATGCTAAAGATTAGCCACATCACCTCATTTTTCGTAACATCAACAAGAAAAACGTACCAATAATCGACTTTCGCGCGATTCCTCTCTGCTTTCCCCATCAATCCATTGCTTCCTCCGCCGTAACATCCAAAATCGCCAATCGCATCTCGATTCGCCGCCAGTTTTCCTGCAATTAACCACAAAGAGGGGGTTTCTAAAGATAAAACTTATCTAATGCTATGCGGGCTGTCCGGAAACAGTCAGCAACTGCTTCTCAGCTTGACGAACGGCGTCGGCGGCGATTCTCGTACGCGAAGAAGGGGAGCTGGAAATTATGACTATAAACTGATATTTTACTTCGTTTTTAAGACTTCTATAAAAAAACGTACCAATTCATGGCTTCAATGCGATTCCTTTTTGTTTCTGCATACACTGGTTGTCTTCCTCGGTGATGCATCCGAACTGCCGAGGTTTCTGCAAATTGATCACAAAGAGGGATTTTCTGGTTGAAAACTTATCTGACACACAATCGAGGGCTTCTGGGACAATTGGCAGCTTGTTTCCAGGCGGGTTTCAGTGAAAACATGGAGAAAAATTGCTCGGAAGGGGTGAAAAATGACGACGACGAAATCAAAATATCAGTTGAGAAGTTTCGCGCCAGCACGAAAAGCGCGCCTTCTCTACGTCTCTCGGAGCAACACGTGACATACAGTACTCTCTCGCTCGTTTGCAACTGAAAGACGGTGAAACACCGGGAAGAAATAGATAGAACAGATTAACTGAATACAATGCCTGATTGAGACTCGTATGCAAAAGGAAAACTTGAAGGAGAAGACTCGGACAGAAAAGTTATGGAGCTCCCTAAACACGATCTTACTACAAAACTCGATGTTTTCATTGTGAACAGATCTCACAATTGCATAGTTCTCTGGTTCCGAAAGACACCTAGCTTTACGAAATTTCCTACAGTCAACTAGACGGAACAAAAAGAAGAATCAGGATGGAACTTCTGTTCGAATTCCGGCCGCCGAGAGAGCAAATGTGTGCGATGAGCGAAGAACAGCCGGATTGCTGTATTCGCGAGATCGTTGGATAGAGACGGTTAAAGGAAGAGTAATCAACTACAAAGTTGTAGAGCAAGGTCTAATCTATAAGAAAATCGGATTCAGCACTCGATTTCGCCTTTTCCCTCATCATCGGATTACGTCAAACTTCAACACGCTCAAAACGCACCAAAACGAGACTTTTCTGTGGTTTTTTCTGTTCCATTAACTTTTTCAGATATCTGAGACTGTGTTTCAATATGATTTTTTATCAGAATCATTGTGAAAACGATCCGGGAGCCCCTGGAAAGAGAGCCGTTCAGAGTGCGACGGCGAGAAGTGCAGTCGGGTCGACGAGAGTGGTGTGCAAGTGTGTGCGATGCGCGAAGAACAGCCGGATTGCTGTATTCGCGAGATCGTTGGATAGAGATGGTTTAATGAAAAGTAATCAACTACAAACTTGTAGAGGAAGGTCTATTCTCTGAGAAGATCAGATTCAGAGTTCGATTCCATTTTTTCCTTCTTCTCCAGATTGCATCAAACTTCAACAAGCTCAAAATGACCGAAAACGAGGCAGTTCTGTGGTTCTCTTGTTTCAATGAAAGGAAAATGATCTTGAACACATTCACTACGCCGCGGGTGTCTTCAGGAAATGATCTCAACTGATGGGGCCAACATGAACCCATTGTCCTCTCCTTCTTTTCCATATCATTTCCTCTACGTCTCTCACCATGCAAAGGGGTCCGGCGGCGGCCGATGCTGTTTTCCAAACACCCTGTGCCGTCATGGTGCAATTCGCCTGTTACAATGTGGTCCGGACGTCGTTTCTTTGATTCTCCGCTGTTTTCATATGTTTCCCACTCATTTCTCCGATTTTACTTGCTTGTTTCTCTCTAGATCCTTCATAATTCTTATGAATGCTGTGTTTTGGAACTCGATTTCTGAAGATCACTGTCGATTACATGATTTTCCCCATGTATCTTGAACACTGTAGTCAGCTCCATCGAATTCAGTAAGCGCTCTAACTTTTCTATTGTGCCCTTTCTCTCCCATCCTCATCGCTCGCTCTTCCTCCCGCATCCAGAACGAGCCATATCTTTCCCATCAAATGGATCAACGTTGTCACCTCTTTGCTTCCTATACCGATCGCTCCATATAACTGTATTACCCC